>OU342740.1:422864460-423082800 GCA_910589775.1 Avena eriantha
GATTATCCGGCCTCCACTCTAAATTTCTACTGAACACAGATTCAGGTCCGCGCGTCCCCAAACAACACCTCCACAAGGTGTACAAGGGACTTGTGTGCAAGAATAGATGGCTTAGGGGTAGGGAAAGGATTAGGATTAAGAGAACCAAACTGAGATGGTACTAGACACTCAAAATTGCAAGATCCAAGTCAAATAAGAGCCAAGATTGAGTGTGATTCCCATAAGAACAAGAGAGAGCAAAAAACAACCAAAAAAATCCAAAACCAAACAATTATCCTCAAGGGAGAGGGCGGTGGCCAAAGCCACCTTGTTGGAGTGTATGGTGTGACACCACGAAGATATATCTTGGGTTCACGACCAATACTCATCAATAAGCTCACATATCAGACAATGATATTAAGAGAAATGATTTATCTTGCTTTTGGCATTGTGGGGGGAGGGTTAGCCCAATAAATTAGGACCACACTCCCCCTATATCCATGCCCACACCTAGACCAAATAGGACTAAGATGTACGAGTGAGTGCATGGGTAATCAAGATAAACTCCTGGAATCAATGATATTTAGCTCATTCCTCAAGTAGCAGAATCTTGCTTCATCAAGTGGCTTCGTAAAAATGTCCGCAAGTTGGTTCTTCGTGCTCACAAAAGATAGATCAATATCGCCTTGAGCAACATGGTCTCGAATAAAATGATTCCGAATCTCAATATGCTTTGTCCTTGTGTGTTTTACCGGATTGTACACAATTTTGATTGCACTTTTATTATCACATAAAAGAGGCACTTTGTCACAATTGAGACCGTATTCCTTTAAAGTTTGCCTCATCCACAATAACGGGGTGCAAGCGCTAGCAGCAGCAACATATTCAGCTTCGTCGGTGGAGAGAGATATACAATTCTGCTTTTTAGATTACCAACACACAAGAGATCTTCCCAAGAATTGACAGGCTCCAGAAGTGGATTTCCGATCATCCTTATCACTAGCCCAATCTAAATCAATATAACCACATAGAGAGAAACTGGAGCCCGTGGGATACCAGAGACCAAAGTTAGGGGAATGAACCAAATATCGAAAGATCCTCTTGACCGCCACTAAGTGGCTTTCTTTAGGAGCTACTTGATACCTTGAACACACACCCACACTCAACACAATATCGGGTCTAGATGCGCAGAGGTAAAGAAGAGAGCCGATCATGGACCGGTATACCTTTTGGTCCACATCTTTACCATGTGGGTTAAGTTCAAGATGACATTTGGTTTGCATCGATATCTTCAGCACCAGGAGCAATATGGTCATCAGGAGCGAGGTGGCCAGATAATCTGGTGTCCACCGGATAATCCGGCCTGGAGCTTTCTGGAACATCTTGACCTTTAGCAGTTGATGGAGATGGTGTAGAAGTTGCTCCCGTGGTTGGAACATGTTGTGAATGTGTAGATGAGGGCTCTACATGAGTAGAGCATTGTCCTTCCCGATCCGCCACAAGGGGTTCCTCAATGGGGCGGAAAAATCCCATGCACATTCTTCTTATGGCATCTGGGGGTATTTCAACATCTGCATCACAAACACCAACTTGCTCCGCACGGGAACCGTCATTTCCCTCGAATACCACACTACAAGATTCTACAACAGTTCCGGAGAGCTTATTGTAGACTCTATAAGTGTGGGATTCGGCACCATAGCCAACAGAAATACTTACTAGAGCCTTAGATTCCAACTTAGATAAACGAACTCCCTTGATGAGAAAGAAACACTTACACCCGAATACCCGAAAGTATGAGATGTTTGACTTGTTACCGGTAAGTATTTCATACGGAGTCTTGTCCAAGATCTTACGGAGGTATAACCGGTTGGATGAGTGACAAGCGATAGAGATTGCTTCAGCCCAGAAGTTATATGGAGACTTGAATTCGGCTAGCATTGATCTTGCCATATCCATTAGAGTCTGATTCTTCCTCTCGGCTACACCATTTTGTTGAGGGGTGTACGCAGCAGAATATTGATGTCTTATCCCCTCTTCACTTAGGAACTCATTTAAGGTGTAGTTCTTGAACTCAGAGCCGTTATCACTTCTTATAGCCAATATAGGGACGTTGTGTTGACGTTGAACCTCGTTGGCGAAGTCGATGACAGCTTGTTGAGTTTCACTCTTCAACTTGAAGAAATAAACCCAAGTGTATCTTGAGTAATCATCAACAATCACAAGACAATACTTCTTCCCACCGAGGCTTGCATGAGATGGAGGTCAAGAGCTCTAAGATCCTTTTTCACGAGATAATAGTCTTCCTTTGATGAGGAGAGTCATGCATTTTCCCTTCAACACACGCCCTGCAAACACGATCTTTGGCAAAGGAGACATTTTCTTTTAGTCCAAGGATGTGGCCACCCTTGTGGAGACTTTGCAAAGTTCTCATATTGACGTGGGCTAGTCGGCAATGCCATAGCCAACTCGCGTCAGCCTTTCCGAAAAGACACATCGGGCATGTAGTGGTTTTCCCCGAAACGTCCACCACGTACCGGTCATTTTCAACATATCCCACGAAAGCGACTTATAGAGACTTGCTCCATAAGAGTACCACCAAATCAGCAACAATATAAACTGCAAAGCCCATCTTACCAAGGGTGCGAACTGAAAGTAAGTTATACCCGAGGGTCTCAACAAGCATGACGTCCACGAGAGAGATATCGTGAGCCACCACAACTTTGCCGAGACCCAATACCTCAGATTTTGAATTTTCACCAGAGGAGATGGTTATATGCTCATGATTTGGCCACATCTCCATGATGATCTCCTTGCTTCCGGTCATATGACTCGTGCAACCGCTATCGAGTACCCATTTAGAACCACCGGAAGCATAACCCTCCTAGAAAGTTACTTCTTGGTTTTAGGTACCCATTTTTCAATTGGTCGTCTCATGTTAGTGACAAGGGTCTTGGGGACCCAAATAGCCCAAGGAATGTAACAATCATAAGGGCCTACATAACTAGCATAAACATCACCATAATAATTGCAATATAATTTAAAGTTAGGATTGTTATCCCCTGCAAAACCATTATAATTAGTCTTGTCATTGGTAATGTTACTAATCTTTGATTGAGCAGTCTTGCTCTTCTTCTTCTTCTTCTTCTTCTTCTTCTTCTTGTTTTTCTTGCTCTTTGTCTTGGGAATGTAACCAAGACCTTCTTTTCTATTGTTTGTCCTTTGCTTGCTCAATATCTCATCAATAACCTCTTTACCTTTGTGTTGAGAACCTCTTGCAAGATCTTCTTTTCCATAAGATGATGTGGAGGTACTTGGCACATCATACCGTTTCAATTGAGTTTGGATCTGGTCATGAGACTCATTTAAAGTAGAATGATCACTCTTCAATGCCTTGTGAGCACTTTCAAGATTATCAAACTTCTCCAAAAGTCTAGCATGAACAACCCCAAATTTAATCTTTTCTTTCTTTAGTTTCTTTACCTTGGCAAGTGCATGGTCATGTTCTTTGATGAGTTGAGCCATAGCTTCTTCATGTGACTCCTCAATGGATTCGAGTCTCTCTTCCAAAGATACTCAAGCTTCCTCTTCTTCTTCCAAGGCATTCTTCAAACAAGCTATCTCCAAGGCATCTTCTCTTTCAATTCCGCCCTTTTCTTCAAGAAGATCTTAGGCTTGTGCAAGTTGACTCATAAGAGCATCAAAATGGAGTTTGTGCTCCCCTTGCAGGTTAGTGAAAAAGGTGTCCAAAACAATAAATTCTTCTTTCATTTTAAGTCTGTCATGATCATCCATATCCAAAATTATGTTAGTCTTAGGAAATGAAGAGCTAAAACTTGATACCTCGGACCCTCTTGCCATTAGGCAAGTAGCATTGTTGTTGATGACGTTCTCGTTTGGCAAGTCGAAGAGAGATGATGGAGTCAAAGTGGTGGCTATAGCAGCCACCTCGCGAGAACTATCTTCATCCTCTTCATCTTCACTTGTAGAGGAGTATTCTTCTTGTGCCACTAAGACGATCTTGGGTTGCTTCTTGTAGGGGCCATTCTTCTTAATAAATGGCTTCTTCTTAGGTGCTTTGGATTTTTCTTTAAGAATGAGCCAACCACCATTGTCTTCTCTATTTTGATACGGACACTCGGCTACAAAGTGCATCCTATCTCCACAGTTGTAGCAAGTTCTCAGTTTTGGGCCACTTTCTCTTCTTCCACTTGACCTGTTCTTGCGCTCGAGTTCCGACTTGGCCTTGGCAGGATCCTTCCAAAAGTTCCTTGCATAAAATGCCATGTACTCACCATGAGCACGTTTGACTTCATCGGGGCAGTCCATGGAGGCCCCATCAAACGTTCTTTCATCCTCCTCTTGCTCAACAACATTGGCTTTTAGAGCAACATTGACACCCTTTTGCATTCCAATGGCCCGAGCACGACATCTTCAGCATTCTTTGGTGCCACTTTGAATGACGCCATTTCTTGCATGACCTCATTGGATGTCATTTGATGGTAGTTATGTCTACCTTGCAGGCTCTTCAAGTCCGTTGGATTGAAAGGCATTAAGGCACTCACATATTTCCTTTTTATCCATGCATCATCAATGTGAGTGGCTCCATGCTTTCTAAATGTTGTTGCGATGCCCTTGAGTCTTCTATACATGTCTTCATGGTTTTCACCATCCAACATGTACAATCCCTCAGCTTCATTACTAAGGGCATCACACCTATTCCTTCTCATGCTTTCATTCCCAACAAAGATATCAGTAAGGGCATCCCAAGCTTCTTTAGTTGTGTTGAGATGTTCAATATGTGGCATGTCCTTGAGACCCACACCGAGTTGTATCATATGGAGAGCAGTGGCATTCAATTGGCTGTCCATGACTTCTCTTCTTGTCAGGTTTGTTTGATCTCCAATATGAAGACCCTCTTCAATAATCCTCCAAAGTTCAATAGAGGAGCTGCAAACCTGAGACTTCATTAAGAATTGCCATTGATTGAAAGAGGATGCAGTGAGCTTGGGTGGATCACCCCTATTGTTTATATGAGGATGAGGGATAGGTGGGTCGGGGGAATATACATGACGAACCTCACTATATTCCTCCTTACCACTTCCCTTCTTGGAGGTGGAACCATTAAGTTTTTCACCCTCCGTATCATCATCCTTGGATCCGGTGTTAGCCTTTTCCTTAGATGATGGTGTGGCTGCCTAAGAGGAGGATGGAGATGGGGCTATGGATGATGTGAGGCGAGCAATCATTTGATTCATCTCCTCCATCTTGGCCTCAAAGGATTTCAACAAGGTTGTTTCCAATGTCTTGAGGTCATCCATTGTGACGTTATCCACAGCCTCATTCCCATCACCCTTGGTACCCATACTACTCTTAGGAGCCAATTGAAATGGATCGTATGGGCACCTAGAGGGGGGTGAATAGGTGCTACTTCAAATTTTAATGCTTTTTCAATTTTACGCTTAGCACAAAGGGTAAATTCTCTAGATAAACTATTAGGTGGAAATTCCCTATATGCAAACCTATCTACTAGCGAGTAAAGAGCGAGTGGAAGAGGAACGGGTAAACCGTAGTGAAGCACGCGGAGACACAGGATTTGTTTGACCGCAGTTCCTTCCTTGTTAAGGGAAGTATGTCTGCGTTGGAGGGGTGGGCGGTACTAAGACCACCACGCCACAATAGGCCTCAACCTGTTCGCCAATGGATCCCGCCACCAAAGTCCTGATCCACCTTTCCCCTATAGGGACCCTTTGAGGCGCGTACCGGCGCCTTTACACAACTAGTGGGGCATAACTCCACAATCAACTTGGAGGCTCCCGAAATGACAATAAGCTGCCAAAAGAAAAATGTTATCAAATACAACAAACAAGATCTAGATATTGACAAGAATACTATATCAGGGATTTCTCCAAATGAATGGAGAGGAGTTGATGCACTTGATTCGTGATGACGATGATGATCCTCTCCTCCTTCAATTCCCCCAAAGATCAAAGCCTTTGGGTGGTTGAAGTGGGAGATCGAGAATGGGAGATCTTGCACAATGTCTGGACAATTTCGAATGAATCAAGATGTCTGAACGTTGGGGAAGAAGGGGTACTTATACCCCCTTCCAAAACCAACCGTTGGAGACTTTGGGGGCCGGATTATCCGACCCAAGTGAGGGCCGGATTATCCGGCCTGGGGAAAACTCCGCCCTAGACTCGGAATATCCGGCAGATAGTCCGCCCCCTCTCAGAGTGTCGTGCAGAGCTTGCACTTGATCATCTTCTAGGGGCTAGAATATCCGTCCCCATGTGAAGGCCGGATTATCTGGCCTGGGGAGGAAAAACCGCCCCAGTTCGGATTTTCCGGGAGAAGATCCGACCGGACTTAGAGTGATCCGCCTTGGCATGCTTTGCTCAAAATCTGGGGGCCGGATTATCCGGCCCCCAGACAGCCGGATTATCCTGCCTGGGGAAGAAAAACCGCCCAGTTCGGATTTTTCGGGAGAAAATCCGACCAGACTCCGAGCGACGCGCCTTGGCTTTCTTTGAGCAATGAGGTAGGCCGGATTATCCGGCCCTTGGTGGGGCGGATAATCCGCCCCCCTCAAAGCTTCCCGCACACTTAGCGCACGTGAATAATCTCCACAATATTGGTATCTAACACGCAAACCACACGAAAACATGAAATGTTCTTTCAGAAACAAAGGGACCTTAAAAGTAGGTCCATAGTCAAGTTCCCATATCTCCTCTATGTACCCATAATATGTGTCCTTTTGCCAATTGTCATCTGTTGCATCAAAGGGGACACCACTGTTTTGGTTGGTGCTCTTTTTATCTTGGGAGATCGTGTAAAATATATTCCTAGTTATCTCGTACGCTTGGAAAGTACATATAGTTAAAGATGGTAACCTGGCCAACGAGTATAACTGATCTCTAATAGTGGTGTTATTCATGAGATCTGTCTACAACCAACTGCCGAAATTCTTCTCGTGTTCCCCTTTAATCAAGGAGTCAGGCTTCCCCGGGTTTTCGGAGTGTAGAATATTCTTGGTTTTCTCGATATACGGAGCCACCACGGTGGAATTGTGTAGAACTGTGTAGTGTGCTTGAGTGAAAGAATGCACGTCCCTACATACCATTGATTTCTTTCCTAGTGTGCCTTTTCCAGTTATCCTCCCCTCATACCGAGATTCACGAACACCAATCGGCTTAAGGTCAGGAAGAAAGTCAACACAAAACTCATTGACCTCCCCTGTTCCATAGCCCTTGGAGATGCTTCATTCTGGCCTAGCACGGTTATGAACATATTTATTTAAGACTCCCATGAATCTCTCGAAGGGGAACATATTGTGTAGAAACACAGGACCGAGAATTCTAATCTCTTAAACTAGGTGAACTAGGAGGTACATCGTAATATTGAAGAAGGATGGTGGGAACAACAACTCGAATCTGACCAGACATTGGCCCACATCAATTTGTAACCCTGATAGACTTTCTTGATCGATTATCTTCTGAGAAATTGCACTGATGAATGCACATACCTTCACAATGGCTAGTCGAACATTTTCTGGTAGCATTCCCCTCAATGCAACCAGAAGCAATTGCATCATAAGCACGTGGCAGTCATGAGAATTTAGGTTTTGATTTTTTTTCTCTTTCATATTTACTATTCCCTTTATATTTGACGAGAAGTCATATAGGACCTTGATACTTAAAAGGACTTCAAAAAAGATTTCCTTCTCTTCTTTGGTAAGAGCGTAGCTGGCAAGCCCTTGAAACTGCCCTGGATGCTTGTCGTCTCGTCCTTTATGATGTTGCTGGTCCTCCCGTGCTCCCGGGGTATCTTTTGACTTCCCATACAAGCCCAGGAAGCTTAGAATATTCATGCAAAGATTGTTTGCCAGGTGCATCATGTCGACTGCAGAGCGGACCTCATGCACTTTCCAATAGGGTAGCTCCCAAAATATAGATTTCTTATTCCATATGGGTGCGTGTCCGTCAGTGTCTTTTGGAACAGGTTGTCCTCTAGGACCCTTTTCAAAGATTACATCTAAATCCTTGACCATGCCAAATACATCAGCACCAGTATAGGAGACCGGTTTCGCCCGGGTTTCTGCCTTGCCATTGAAATGCTTTCCTTTCTTCCTTAAGGGATAACTGGGTGGAAGAAAAGGACGATTGTACGGGTACACATTCTTCCTACATTTATCCAGATATATACTTTTAATCTCATCTAAACAATGCATGCATGCATTGTATCCTATGTTCGTCTATTCTGAAATGTTACTAAGAGCAGGCCAATCATTGATGGTTACGAACATCAACGCTTGTAGGTCAAATTCCTGCTGTTTGTGCTCATCTTAGACACGTACACCTGGTTTGGCCCACAACTGTAAAATTCATCAACTAATGGCCTTAGGTACACATCAATGTCGTCGCCGGGTTGCTTCGGGCCTTGGATGAGCAATGGCATCATAATAAACGTCCGCTTCATGCACAACCAAGGAGGAAGGTTGTAGATACATAGAGTAATGGGCCAGGTGTTATGACTATATCTCTTCTCCCCAAAAGGATTCATGTCATCGGTACTTAGACTAAACCATAAGTTCCTTGCGTCACCAGCAAAGTCCAGGAAGTCTCTCTGGATTTTTTTCTCCACTGCCGACCATCAATAGGATGCCTCAGCATCCCGTCTTTCTTACGGTATTCCATGTGCCATCACAACAACTTTGCATGCTCTTTGTTTCTAAACAAATGTTTCAATCGTGGTATTATAGGAGCATACCACATCACCTTGGAAGGAACCCTCTTCCTGGGTGGCTCACCCTCAACATCATCAGGATCATCTTTTCTGATCTTATACCGCAATGCAATGCATATCAGGAATTTATCCACATTCTCGTACTTCTCACCGCGCTAGAGGATGCAGTCATTAGGGCATGCATGTATCTTCTTCATTTCTAATCCTAGAGGGCAAACAAACTTCTTTTCTTCGTACGTATTGGAGGGCAATTTGTTATTTCTTGGAAGCAACTTCTTCATTATTACCAGCAACTTTTCAAATGCACACCGGTCTCTGCCTTCCAGTTCAGGAATTCTAGTGTGCTACCCAGCTTCTTCTGGCCATCTTCACAAGTTGGGTACAACAATTTGTTGTGGTCCTGTAACATTTGCTCGAACTGCAACCTCTCCTTTTCTGTGTCGTGGTCTCGCTTTGCATTAGAAATGACCCAACCAAGATCATCAGCAGGCTCATCTGGTTCCCATTCTTCACCTTCTTCTTCTTCATTGTCTTCCATTGCGGTATCAACGTATTCAGGGAACATAGAACGGTAGTTATCATCATCATTCTCTCCTTCATCGCCGTCTTCCATCATAACCCCTCTTTCTCCATGCTTGGTCCAAACATTATAGCCGGACATAAAACCGGACCGAAGCAGGTGGCTCTGAATGACTCTTGAGGAAGTGTGAGCCTGCTCATTCTGATAGTCAACACATGGACAACACATAAAACCATCCCGCCACTTGTTTGCCTGGGCCACAAGGTGAAAAGAACGCACACCTTCTCTCTAAGCATCAGGCGTCGGTCACCGTACATCTAGGGATGGTTCATCTGCATCATACAACCATATATATCAGACACACTCATGATTCTAAAATTAGTACCGTGTGGTCTAAACGAGAAAATAGTTGCTAACCTTTTGGGACACTTCAAAACAAAGAGGAGAAACCTTAAGTCTGGCTCGGGAAAACGAGAAAATGTTTGTCTTGTGTGAACTCAAGTGGTATCGCTCTCACAGGCATTTGATCGAGCACCTCTAGTGCATATGAAGAGAAAAAACTATGCCACCTTTCCTTGATGTAGCTCAAATCATTGTAGAACTTCGTTGGGGAACCCCAAGAGGAAGGTATGATGAGCACAACAGCAAGTTTTCCCTCAGTTATTAAACCAAGGTTATCGAACCAGTAGGAGCAAGGAAACACCTCCATGGTGTTGTTTCCAACTTGGAATCCTGCACAACACAACCACAGAACTTTGCCCCCAACTTACAGTGAGGTTGTCAATCTCACCGGTTTTGCTGAAAACATAGGATTAACGTATTGTGTGGAAGAAAGTAAAAGGTTGCAGAAAGTAAACACAAAACAGTAAACAGTTGCAGATTGATGGTAAAAGAAAGGACCGAGGTCCATAGTTCACTAGTGGTGGTTCTCCTTAAGATAGATGACATGTTGGGTGACCAAATTATAGCGGGGCAATTGACAAACATCGAGAAAGCATACATGCATATACTAATCATCTTGACTCCTATGAGATTTGATTGGGCATTACAACATTATACATAGACTGTAATCCAACTGCATCTATGACTAATAATCCACCTTCAGGTTATCAATTCGAACCCCCTCTAGTATTAAGTTGCAAGCAACAAATAATTTCATTACGCATTGCGTGTAAAGTAAACAATACGATTGTTCTATGAACAAAGGATTGCTATTTTCTCCCTAGTAGCAACAACGCATCTAGTACCTTAGATATTTCTGTCACTTCCCCAGATTACTAGAGGCCTGAACCCACTATCGAGCATAAATACTCCCTCTTGGAGTTGCTAGCATCTACTCGGCCAAGATATATATCTACTAACAACGGAGAGCATGCAAGATCACAAATAACAAAGACATGATAGAATAAATAATCAATCTGAAATAGCATCTCAATATCCATCGGATCCCCACAAACACAACATGTATGATTACAAATAGATGATCTTGATCATGAACAGAGCTCACAAGATCTAGACATGATAGCACAAAGGAGAAGAACCAACCATCTAGCTACTACATGGACCCGTAGTCCAAGGATGAACTACTCACGCATCACACCAGAGGCTTGCATGGTGATGAAGAAGGCCTCCAGGGTGAATTCTCCCCCCTGGTAGGGTGCCGTGAAGAGCTTTAGATCCCTCCCGATCTAGGGATGGAGATGACGGCGGCTACAAACTCTTTCGTGCAATTTTAATCGGGTACTTAGGGTTTCTGTATCGAAGGCATCTTATAGGCGAAAGGGGAGGCCGAGGGGGTGCCCTAGGTGGCCGCACCACCCCCTGGCGTGGGATTGGCCTAGCCGTGCGGCCAGGTGGTGTGGCCGGCCCCTAGCCCCTCTCCGTCTTGTATTCTGGCTCCGTGTCCCCCTTGGTGAAATATTGACTTTGGCTTTTGTCCCGTCCATTTCCGAGAATATTCATTTTCTGACTTTCTTGGAACCAAAAACAGCAGAAAACAGGCAGCTGGCACTGTGGCTCTTGTTAATAGGTTAGTCCAAGAAAATGTATAAAAAGTACTCCAAAGTGTGGACAAAACATAAGAAAGTCGATAAAAACCAACCACGGAACATAAAAAAATTATACATACGTTTCCAACGTATCAACATCCCCAAGCTTAACTCCTGCTCGTCCTCGAGTAGGTAAGTGATAGAAAGAAAGAATAATTTTTGAGGTGACATGCACCATCATAAACTTGATCAAAGTATTTTTAAAACATTGATAGCTGGGATCATAGTACTTCAACATAGCATGAAAGATAAAGCTATACTAATAAGACATAGCAACTATGTTGTAACATGAAAAGGCACAAACAAAAGATTCATGAATAACAATGATTTGCAAGACGTTTGTTTGTTTCACATAAAGAAAACATAGCATAGTGGCATTCAGCTTGTACCTCATAGAGTAGCAAACATAAATGCATAGGACACCTTCAAAGTTCATAAGGGTGACTAGATACAAATAGTTTAAGAACAAGAAATATCAAAGTTATGCATCAATCAACAAGTCTTGGGACAACGCACATAGAACTAAGAATGGTCACTATGCTCTCTCAGTAGGTGCATAAAGATAGAAGGTGGAGACTTAATATAAAAGTAAAAGAAAGGCCTTCGTAGAAGGAAGCAGGGATTAAAGTTTCATAAAGAGCTTCCAAAAATTATGGTACTTATTAGCTTTTAGCTCTCACTGCCCCTATCATAAGCATCTTTAGGTGATTAAGGTTAAAGTGACACAACCAAGAGGATATGCTTGACAAGTTATATGTTGAAATCTCATGCCCCTTACATATGAGTACCGAACCTCATCCTACTCAACTTTAGTCACAAGTAAGCTCTTGTCATTGTAAGTACATACGTATCATAGAGAACCGCCAATGGGGTACCCCTTGCACATGATACAGGAGCTATCCCATAATCAAAATGACAAGGCAAACAGACAATGAGCATCTCAGCAATCTTTTTATTTGCTATTTGCATAGGTTTTTATTGAGGAGGCTTCATAGAGTGTTGATTATGGTTATGGTGAAAGTTTGCACCATGATTAGGCATGGCTTAGGCAAGCGACCCAGCCGTTTCTCTAACACACATACAAACTCCATGATCTTACAAGTTCCCCTTTTATTTCACACCGCCGGGATCCATAAGCAAAGGAATCACGATATCAACGGAATAATAAGTGCAATGTTGAAAGTGTTCCCCATGATACAAGGTTCTTCTAACTTCAACTTATAAAGCACAAGCATATACGCAACAAAGATGGATGCAATGGTTCAAGATTATTAAGTGCAAGAAAGTAAAGTGTGCCATCAAGTTCGTCAGAGCTTTAATCACTAGTTTTTGATACATTGCAAATGTATCTATAATTTTTGATGCTCCATGCTTAGTTTTATCCACTTTCTTGTGTTTTGTCCACACTTTGGAGAACTTTTCATATGATTTCTTGGACTAACCTATTAACAAGAGCCACAGTGCTAGCAGCCTGTTTTCTGCTGTTTTTGGTTCTAGGAAAGTCAGAAATGAATATTCTCGGAATTGGACGGGACAAAAGCCAAAGTGCCTATGTTTCCAGAAGACTCCAGGCGCCAGAATACGAGACGGAGGAGGGCCAGGGGCTGGCCACACCACCCCCAGGCGCGGGCTAGGCCTGGCCACGCCAGGGCATGGTGTGGTGGCCCCAGGCACCCCCTCGGTCTCCCTCTTCGCCTATAAGAAGCCTTCTAACCTAAAAACTTCGGGTGGTTCGACGTTTTTCCACAAAAAGTTCCACTGCACCGCCACCACCAAAGGGGAGATTCGGGGGACAGAAAGTCTCTGTTCCGGCACCCTGCCGGGACGGGGAAGTGCCCCCGGAGCCATCTCCATCGATCTCCACCATCATCTTCATTGACCATCCATGTTTCCCCCATCTATGAGTGAGTAATCCCCCGTTGTAGGCTATGGGGATGGTAGGGATTAGATGAGATCGTTCATGTAATGGCATCAGATTGTTAGGGCATAGTGCCTAGTATCTCTTATTAGTGCTTTATGACTTTGTTGCAACTTTGTTGTGCTTAATGCTTGTCACTAGGGCCCGAGTGCCATGATTTCAGATCTGAACTTATTATTGATTCATTATGATAGTATTGTTTCTGGTCTTATCTGCAAGTTGTATACACACGTCATTGTCCGGAACCTATGGCCCCGAAGTGATAGAAATCGGGATAACCGGAAGGGAAAGGCTTTGATGTGAGGATCACATGTGTTCACGGAGTGTTAATGCTTTGCTCCGGTGCTCTATTAAAAGGAGCACCTTAATTGCCAGTAGTTCCCTAGAGGCCCCGCTGCAAACGGGCTGGCAGGACAAAAGATGTTGTGCAAGTTCTCATTGCGAGCACGTATGACTATATATGGAACACATGCCTAGGATTGTCTAGTACTTGGGTGCTTTATCTTCTTTATCTGCAATTGCCCTATGTTCTGATTGCTATGTGAATTGTCTTGTCCATGCAACACCTGTCCATCCATCCCTATGCCTACCGCACTCGAATCCCACTGTTTACTGCTTTTGTTTACTGCTTTTGTTACTAATGTCTTTGTTTTGCTACTACTGTTACTTTACTATTCCTACTACAAAATTGTTGCTACTGATAAACTGCTGTGAGCAAGATTGTTTCCAGGTGCAGCTGAATTGACAACTCAGTTGGTAAGGATTATAAATATTCTTTGGATCCCCTTGTGTCGAATCAATAAATTGGGTTTCACTTCCCTCGAAAATACTGCGATACACCCCCTATACTTGTGGGTCATCAAGACTATTTTCTGGCACCGTTGCCGGGGAGCATAGCTTTATTTATCAAGTTCACTTGGATTCTCTATTGTTCAAGCTAAGTTTATCTTTCTCCTTGTTTACTTGTTTCTTTATCAAAAATACAAAAAAAATTAGTTCCTACTCTAGTTGTTGTTTTTGTTGGTCTGTTATTGCCTTGCTTTATCATGCTTGTTGTCAATGGTTGGTTTCTTTGAAACTGAAGCTTATTGGCAAGGTGGGTTCACGGAAGATCAAAAATATTATTATAAGGAACACCGCTTGTCACAAAAAGGGAAACACTTATGGGAACAAATTGATAGATTGTATACCATTGCTAGAAACGTGTGCTCTACTTATAATGTTACTTATTGTTGTGATGAGTCTTGTTGCAGAAAGAAGTATAAACACCTCCCTTTTCAATGTGAGTATAGTGATAATGATACCATATCTTCCTATGCTAAAGGAATTTATGACTTTTATGATGCGGAACAAATTGAAGAATTTATTGCTTGGAAGGGTGCTTTTGAACTTGCTAGTTTGCTTGAAAATATTGATGATTCACCTTACAAATATGAGGTGTATGGTATACTTAAATTTTTCTTTGATAATTACAAGGATGAAAATTGCTATATTCTTGAATATTTTAATAGATGCTTTCCACAAATGGAAGAGACTAATGCCTTGCAGGATCCTATGGAAGAAGAAATTGATGAACCTAAAATCCCATTAGATGAAAAAGAGGAGGAGAGTGATGAACAAAAGGAGGAAGAATGGATTAGCTACCCATGCCTACCTTCTAATGAGAGTAACTCTTTATCCCTTACATTATTTGATTGTCCCCCTTGCTTACTAAAGGAGAATGATTGTTATGTTCCTGAGGTTTCTCTTGATAATGTTTATGATGAAGCTCTAGTGCTTGTAGATCATGAAAAGCATGCTTTATGTGATAGTTATATTGTTGAGTTTATTCATGACGCTACTGAAAATTATTATGAGAGAGGAAAATATGGTTGTGGAAGTTTTCATGGTATTGAAACACCTCTCTATGTGCTGAAAGTTTTGAAGTTCCTCTTGTTTTATCTTCCTATGTCTGTCACTTTGTTCTTTGCAAATTTATTTGCATACACGATTCCTATGCATAGGAAGTGGGTTAGACTTAAATGTGTTTTGGATTTGCTCCTTGATGCTCTCTTTTACTTTAACTCATATTTCTTATGTGAGCATCCTCTCAAACTTTTATGCCTGAAGATGATAATATGTCTATTATTCTTGGGAGACCTTTTCTTAAATACTGCAGGAGCTATTATTAATTGTAATCAAGGGAAGGTGACCTTAAATGTCAATGACAAGGAACATACTATCTATTTCCCCAAGAAGATTGAAAGGACTTACGGTTTGAATTCAATTGAACATGTTGAGGGCATTGAAGTTGGATAAATATATTGTCCCATTCAAAGAGAAAAATTTGAAACTATTATGATTGAGACCATTGCTATCAAGGTTGAGGTAACATAATCATTAGTGGGATACAAAGTTTTGTCTCATATGGAAATTTTTTGGTAACAAGACCTGATCAACCTTGTTAACAAAAGGATTTCATGAACAAAACAATGTTTTCACCATGATTATCTCCACTTACTTCTATTCTATCCATTTTAGTTTTTGCTTCTTATGCCTAACTTAAAGGCACTAAAGAAAAGTACTTATTGGGAGATAACCCAAAAGTTTTAGATGAATCTTGGAAGTTATTACCTCAGTAATAGCCGCTCTTTATCCTTTTTATTTGCTTTTTGTGCCAAGAGTAACCTCTAATGAGAGAGAAGTAATGATTGAGAAAGTTGCTGTCCCGAAACAGATTTCTGTTCTTCACCGTAAAAAATCGTGAGAGAGCTCTGTATGTCGGATTGAGCTGTAATGTTTTGAGATTCTGCCCCAGGTTGTTATATAACTTTCGTTAGTTCAACACTTTTTGATTTGAGCAACAGAAGCTCTTCGAAAAAATTCGTCTTTACCTACTGGTCTGCTTTGACATATTTCTGCCATTTTCTGCATTTGCTTCTTGTTGGTTCCTTTTTGAGTTCTTTTGGGGAATTGAGCTTTTTGAGGGAAGTGCTACAGTAGCTAGTGTTCTAATGGAAGTTTATTTGGTGTTGGAACTGAACCTTAAGACTTATTATCTTGAGTGCACTAATGTTGCTAATAAAGATTGTGTGAAGTTTTGTATGAAGGGAAAATTTCAGGTGTATGGAAGGAATGAGTAATGAGATGAAGGATGGACTAAATCTCAAGCTTGGGGATGCCACGCGTGTCACCCCGAGAAATATCCAAGAAGTACAAGCGTCAAAGCTTGGGGATGCCCAAGGCATCCCCTTCTTCATCAATAAAAATCTCAGGTTTCTTTCAACCACTTCATTTTTATTGTTTCATGCACAGTTGTGTTGTTCTTGGAGCGTCTTCTTTTTCGTTTTCATTTTGGTTTTTAGTTTGCGTGGTTTGCTTAGTTTGCTGAATAAATTGGTTGGACCTCCCCTTTCATACATTGGTGCTCAAATGGTTTGGTTTGGTTTGGAAAGAGTAGGAAAGCTCATGCTTAAGTAGTAAAGAGAGCTTGTTTTTGACTGTGGCCTATGCTTTGTCATGCCATGCTTGATATTGTTTTGGCTTTATGCTTAGTATTCTTTGTTGTAGCATGACTTGTTATAAACAATTGAGATTGCTTAATGTTCCTTGGATGAATCATGCGTTGTTTTAGCATATTAAAGCATAGTATAGTGGTATTCTCCTTTGATACTTTATTTGGGTTGACTTGGCACATGCTCACACCATGTTATGACTATCCCAAGTCACCATAAGCCTTTATGATCCTTTAGTTTTCAACTTGTAGTATCACTTTATGCTTTGATCAATGATGTTTTGTCGCTCTGCATGATTATGGCCATTATTGCTCTCTCGTTTGTCGCTCCCTTACTATTGCTAGCCTTCACTTACACTGAGTATGTTTTACTCGTGTTTCCAACTCCCTAAAAACAAATATTGCCAAAGTGTCAACCAGACCTACCTATTAGCATCATTTGCTACTTCTGTGCATATTCAATATGCCTTGTTTTCTTCCGAATAAAATGTTTGCTTGTTATGGGAAAGTTAGTTAGTAAAGCTCTCACGAACTTGATGGCGTACTTTACTTTCTTGCATTTAATAAACCTGAACCATTGCGTCCTTCTTTGTTGCATATATGCTTGCGCTTTATAAGTTGAAGTTAGCAGAACCATGTATCATGGGGAACGCTTTCAGCATTGCATTGGTACTTAGTACCTCGTTGATATCATGTTCTTTTGCTTATGGATCTCGGCGGTGTGAAATAAAAGTGGAACTTGTAAGATCATGGAGTTTGTATGTATGTTAGAGAAATGCCTGGGCTGCTAGCCTAAGCCATGCCTAATCATGGAGGAAACTTGCAGCATAACCATAATGAGCATTCTATGAAGCATCCTCAATAAAAATCTATGCACATAGTAAATAAAAAGATCACCGAGATGCTCATTGTCTGCTTGCCTTGTTATTTTGATTATGGGATAGCTCCCGTGTCATGTGCAAGGGGTACCCCCCTGGCGGTTCTCTATGATACGTATATACTTACAAAAACAAGAGCTTACTCGTGACTGAAGTTGAGTAGCATGAGGATCGGTCTTCGTAAGTAAGGGCCATGAGACTTCGATTTATAACTTGTTAAGCATATCCTCTTAGTTGTGTCACTTTAACCTTGACCACTTAAAGATGCTTATGATAGGGGCAATGAGAGCTCAAAGCTAACGAGTACCTTACTTTCAGCATTTGGAAGCCTTTCAAACTTTTCAAAAACTGTTCATTTCTTTCTTGAGTCTCCACACATTCTATGAGTACTTTTTGGGAGCATAGTGGCCATTCTTAGTTCTATGTGCATTGTCCCAAGGCTTGTTGATTGATGCATACCTTGATATTGCTTGTTTTAAACTATTTGTACCTAGTCACTCTTGTAAACTTCGAAGGTGTCCTATGCATTTACGTTTGCTACTCTATGAGGGACAAGCTGAATGCCACTATGCTATGTTTTCTTTATGTGAAACAAACAAACGTCTTGCAAAGCATTGTTATTCATAAATCTTTTGTTTGTGCCTTTTCATGTTGTATCATAGTTTCTTTGTCTTATTGCTAGAACTTTGTCTTTCATGTTATGATTGAAGTACTATGATCCCAGCTTTGAGTGTTTTACAAATACTTTGATCAAGTCTTTGATGGTGCATGTCACCTAAAAAATATTCTTTCTTTTTATCACTTACCTACTCGAGGACGAGCAGGAGTTAAGCTTGGGGATGTTGATACATTGCAAATGTATCTATAATTTTTGATGCTCCATGCTTGGTTTTATCCACTTTCTTGTATTTTGTCCACACTTTGGAGTACTTTTCATATGATTTCTTGGACTAACCTTTTAACAAGAGCCACAATGCCAGCTGCCTGTTTTTTGCTGTTTTTGGTTCCAGGAAAGTCAGAAAATGAATATTCTCGGAATTGGAATGGGACAAAAGCCAAAGTGACTATTTTTCCAGAAGACTCTAGGAGCCAGAATACGATACGGAGGAGGGCCAGGGGCTGGCCACACCACCCCCAGGCGCGGGCTGGGCCTAGCCGCGCCAGGGCATGGTGTGGTGGCCCCAGGCACCCCCTCGGTCTCCCTCTTCGCCTATAAGAAGCCTTCTGACCTAAAAACTTCGGGGTGTTCGACGTTTTTCCACAAAAAGTTCCGCTGCGCCGCCGCCACCGAAGGGGAGATTCGGGGGACAGAAAGTCTCTGTTTCGGCACCCTGCCGGGACAGGGAGTGCCCCCGGAGCCATCTCCATCGATCTCCACCATCATCTTCATCGACCATCCATGTATACCCCATCTATGAGTGAGTAATCCCCCGCTGTAGGCTATGGGGATGGTAGGGATTGGATGAGATCGTTCATGTAATGGCATCAGATTGTTAGGGCATAGTGCCTAGTATCTCTTATTAGTGCTTTATGACTTTGTTGCAACTTTGTTGCGCTTAATGCTTGTCACTAGGGCCCGAGTGCCATGATTTCAGATCTGAACATATTATTGATTCATTATGATAGTATTGTTTCTGGTCTTATCTGCAAGTTGTATACACACGTCGTTGTCCGGAACCTATGGCCCCGAAGTGATAGAAATCGGGATAACCGGAAGGGAAAGGCTTTGATGTGAGGATCACATGTGTTCACAGAGTGTTAATGCTTTGCTCCGGTGCTCTATTAAAAGGAGCACCTTAATTGCCAGTAGTTCCCTAGAGGCCCCGCTGCAAACGGGCTGGCAGGACAAAAGATGTTGTGCAAGTTCTCATTGCGAGCACGTATGACTATATATGGAACACATGCCTAGGATTGTCTAGTACTTGGGTGCTTTATCTTCTTTATCTGCAATTGCCCTATGTTCTGATTGCTATGTGAATTTTCTTGTCCATGCAACGCCCGTCCATCTATCCCTATGCCTACCGCACTCGAATCCCACTGTTTACTGCTTTTGTTTATTGCTTTTGTTACTACTGTCTTTGTTTTGCTACTACTATTACTTTACTATTCCTACTACAAAACTGTTGCTACTGATAAACTGCTATGAGCAAGATTGTTTCCAGGTGTAGCTGAATTGACAACTCAGTTGTTAAGGCTTATAAATATTGTTTGGCTCCCCTTGTGTCGAATCAATAAATTGGGTTTCACTTCCCTCGAAAATACTGCGATACACCCCCTATACTTGTGGGTCATCAGTTTTCACATAACAAATTTAATTCGGAAGGTAGATAAAAACATGAATATACTTGGAATAGCATATGCTAATAGGTAGGTATGGTGGACTCTTTGTAACAACTTGGTTTTATTTGGAGTTGGATGCATGAGTGGAACTCATACTTGGTTATGGAGGCTAGCAAAAGACTGGGAGCAACCAACTAAGAGAGCAATAATGGCCATAATCATGCAAAGTGAAAAAAGCATCATTAATTAAAGCATAAAGTGATATTACAAGTCAAAAAATAAAGGATCATAAAGGCTATGGTGACTTGGGATAGTCTTAACATGGTGTGAGCATGCGCCAAGTCAACCCAGATGAAGTAAAAAAAGGAGAATACCACAATACTATGCTTTAATATGCTAAAACAACACATGATTCTTTCAAGGCACATTAAGCAATCTCAATTGTTTATAACAAGTCATGCTAAAGGAAAAATCACTAAGCATAAAGCCAAAACAATATCAAGCATGAGATGACAAAGCATAGGCCATAGTCAAAAACAAGCTCCTTTTACCACTTAAGCATGAACTTTTCCTACTCTTTTCCAAACCAAACCAAACTATTTGAAATCTAATGTATGAAAGAGGGGGTACAACCAATTTATTCAAGCAAACTAAGAAAACCAAGCAAACGAAAACCAAAAACGAAGACGCTCCAAGAACAACACAATTGTGCATGAAACAATAAAAACGAAGTGTTTGGAAGAAACCTGGGATTTTTATTGATGAAGAAGGGGATGCCATGGGTATCCCCAAGCTTTTAATCTTGTACTTCTTGGATATTTATTGGGGTGACATGGGTGGCATCCCCAAGCTTGAGCTTTAGTCCATTCTTCATCTCATTACATTCTCTCCATACACCTGAAATTTTTCCTTCACACAATCTTTATTAGCAACATTAGTGCACTGAAGATAATAAGTCTTTGTGTTCAGTTTCAACACCAATATTACTTCCATTAAAACACAATCTACTATAGCACTTCCCTCAAAAAGCTCAATTCCGCAAAGAGAACACAAAAAAGGAACCAACAAGAAGCAAATGCAAACAATGGCAGAAATTTGTCAAAACAGACCAGCAGGTAAAAACCAATTTCTTCGAACACCTTCTGTTGCTCAAATCGAAAAGTGTTGAACTAACGAAAGTTATATAACAATCTAGGGCAGAAGCACAAAAATTCACGCCTCAAAACAATGTACAAAGATTATACAAAAATTTCTACAGTGAAGCACAAAAATCTGTTTCGGGACAACAACTTTCCCAAGCATTACTTTTCTCTCATTAGAGGTTACTCTTGGCACAAAAAGCAAATAAAAAGGATAAGTATCGGTTTTTGCAGAGGGAATAAGTTCCAAGACTGCTGTTTATGAAATAAAAGAATAAACAAATAGATTATAATGGAGAGGCTCTTCCAACCGGTGAGAATATTACGCTTCAAGCAAGAGGGAGTGTGAGCACCACGCCATGTCCATGTCCTAGCTTTTAACAAGAGGAGAAAGATGCCATAGACCTGGTCTTTCATAGCGCTATATTGTGCCTTAGTGAAGAAGACAGGAACTTGCCGGCTATAGATCAGATGTTTACTATTCTCCAGAGGGGCATTGCTGTGCACCACTCTGGACTATTCTCGTCTAAACTTTTGGGTTATCTCCCAATAAGTAATTTTCTTTAACGCCTTTAAGTTAGGCATAAGCAAAAATTAAAGAATCAAGTGTTCTCAAATGAAGAAGCATTAAGAGCAAATTTTGTTTTCATACGAGAGGCAAAAGGAATCTTCTCTCTCTTCTTAGGGAAGTATTCTATACCTTTCTTGAGTGGGAGTTCATATTTAATGGTGCCTTCTTTCATATCAATAATGGCACCAACAGTTCTAAGAAAAGGTCTTCCCAAAGTAATAGGACAAGAAGCATTGCATTCAACATCCAAAACATAGAAAGCAATAGGGACATAGTGAAAGAACATTTCATGTTTTCCTATGTTTTGCATGTTAGATAACAATACCGTGGAGATTATTCATGTGCGCTAAGTGTGCAGGTAGCTTTGAGGGGGGCCGGATTATCCGCCCCACCAAGGGCCGGATAATCCGGCCTACCTCATTGCAAAGGGAGACAAGGCGCGTCGCTCGGTATCCGGTCAGATTTTCTCCCGGAAAATCCGAACTGGGGCGGTTTTTCCTTCCTAGGCCGGATAATACGGCTGTCGATGGGCCGGATAATCTGCCCCCCAGTTTTTGAGCAAAAGGAGCCAAGGCACGTCGCTCGGTATCCAGTCAGATTTTCTCCTGGAAAAAATGCGAACTGGGGCGGTTTTTCCTCCCCAGGCTGGATAATCCGGCCTTCACATAGGACCGGATAATCCGGCCCCCAGAAGTTGATCAAGGGCAAGCTCGGCGCGAAGCTCTGAGAGGAGGGCGGATTATCTGTCGGATATTCCGAGTCTAGGGCGGTGTTTTCCCCAGGGCGGATAATCCAGCCCTCACTTGGGCCGGATAATTCGGCCCCCAAAGTGTCCAACGGCTGGTTTCTGAAGGGGGTATAAATACCCCTTCTTCCCCAACGTTCAGTACTCTTGATTCATTCGAAATTATTCAGACATTATGCAAGAGCTCTCATTCTCGATCTCCCACTTCAACCACCCGAAGGTCTTGATCTTTGGGGGAATTGAAGGAGGAGAAGTTCATCATCATCATCACGAATCAAGCGCTTCAACTCCTCTCCATTCACTTGGAGAAATCCCTGATCTAGTATTCTTGTCAATACCTAGATCTTGTTCATTGTATTTGATAACTTTGTTCTTGTGGCAGCTTGTTGTCATTTCGGGAGCCTCCAAGTTGTTTGTGGAGTTGTTGCCCCGCTAGTTGTGTAAAGGCACCGGTGCCTGCCTCGAAGGGTACCTATAGTGGATAGGTGGATCAGGCCTTTGGTGGTGGGATCCATCGGAGAACAGGGTGAGGCCTATTGTGGCGTGGTGGTCTTAGTACTACCCACCCCTCCAACATAGACGTACTTCCCTCACCAAGGAAGGAACTGCGGTCAAACTAATCATGTGTCTCCGCATGCTTCACTACGGTTTACCTTTTCCTCTTCCACTCGCTCTTTACTCACTAGTAGATAGGTTTGCTTGTAGGGAAATTCCACCTAATAGTTTATCTTGAGAATTTACCCTTTGTGCTAAGCCTAAAATTTAAAAAGTATTAAAATTTATTGTAGAACCTATTCACCCCCCTCTAGGTGCCCATACGATCCATTTCAATTGGTATCAGAGCCCCGGCTCTTAATTCGGGCTTAACCGCCTAAGAGTAGTATGGGTACTAAAGATGATGGGAATGAGGCTGTGGATAAGGTCACAATGGATGATCTCAAGTCATTGGAAACAACCTTGTTGAAATCCTTTGAGGCCAAGATGGAGGAGATCAATCAAATGATTGTTCACCTCACATCATCCATAGCCCCATCTCCATCCTCCTCTGAGGCTGCCACACCATCATCTAAGGAAAAGGGTAACACCGGATCCAAGGATGATGATGTGGAAGGTGAAAAACTTAGTGGTTCCACCTCCAAGAAGGGAAGTGGTAAGGAGGAATATAGTGAGGTTCGCCACGTATATTCCCCCGACCCACCTATCCCTCATCCTCATATAAACAATAGGGGTGATCCACCCAAGCTCATTGCATCCTCTTTCAATCAATGGCAATTCTTAATGAAATCTCATGTTTGCAGCTCCTCTATTGAACTTTGGAGGATTATTGAAGAGGGTCTTCATATTGGAGATCAAACCAACCTAACAAGAAGAGAAGTCATGGACAGCCAATTGAATGCCACTGCTCTCCATATGATACAACTCGGTGTGGGTCTCAAGGACATGCCACATATTGAACATCTCAACACAACTAAAGAAGCTTGGGATGCCCTTACTGATATCTTTGTTGGGAATGAAAGCATGAGAAGGAATAGGTGTGATGCCCTTAGTAATGAAGCTGAGGGATTGTACATGTTGGATGGTGAAAACCATGAAGACATGTATAGAAGACTCAAGGGCATCGCAACAACATTTAGAAAGCATGGAGCCACTCACATTGATGATGCGTGGATAAAAAGGAAATATGTGAGTGCCTTAATGCCTTTCAATCCAACGGACTTGAAGAGCCTGCAAAGGTAGACATAACTACCATCAAATGACATCCAATGAAGTCATGTAAGAAATTGCGTCATTCAAAGTGGCAGCAAAGAATGCTGAAGATGCCGTGCTCGGGCCATTGGAATGCAAAAGGGTGTCAATGTGGCTCTCAAAGCCAATGTTGTTGAGCAAGAGGAAGATGAAAGAGCTTTTGAAGGGGCCTCCATGGACTGGCCTGATGAAGTCAAACATTCTCATGGTGAGTACATGGCGTTTTATGCAAGGAACTTTTGGAAGGACCCTGTCAAAGCCAAGTCGGAACTTGAGCGCAAGAATGGGTCAAATGGAAGAACAGAAAGTGGCCCAAGATTGAGAACTTGCTACAACTGTGGAGATAGAATGCACTTTGTAGCCGAGTGTCCGTATCAAAATAGAGAATACAATGGTGCCAGGCCCATTCTTAAAGAGAAATCTAAAGCACTTAAGAAGAAGCCATTTATTAAGAAGAATGGCCCCTTCAAGAAGCAACCCAAGATCTTCTTAGTTGCACAACAAGAATACTCCTCTGCAAGTGAAGATGAAGAGGATGATGATAGTTCCCGCGAGGTGGCTGCTATAGCCACCACATCGACTCCTTCATCTCTCTTCGACTCGCCAAATGAGAACGTCATCAACAACAACGCCACTTGCCTAATGGCAAGAGTGTCCGAGGTATCAACTTCTAGCTCTTCATTTCCTAAGACTAACATAATTTTGGATATGGATGATCATGACAGTCTTAAAATGAAAGAAGAAGTTATTGATTTGGATACTTTTTTCACTAACCTGCAAGGTGAGCACAAACTCCATTTTGATGCTCTTATGAGTCAACTTGCTCAAGCCAAAGATCTTCTTGAAGAAAAGGGCAGAATTGAAAGAGAAGATGCCTTGGAGATAGCTTCTTTGAAGAATGCCTTGGAAGAGGAAGAGGAAGCTCGAGTATCTTTGGAAGAGAGACTCGAATCCATTGAGGAGTCACAGGCAGAAGCTGTGGCTCAGCTCATCAAAGAACATGACCATTCTCTTGCCAAGGTAAAGAAATTAAAGGAAGAAAAGATTGACTTTGGGGCTGTTGATGCTAGACTTTTGGAGAAGTTTGATAATCTTGAAAGTGCTCACAAGGCATTGAAGAGTGATCATTCTACTTTAAATTAGGCTCATTACTAGCTCCAAATTCAATTGAAACGGTATGATGTGCCAAGTACCTCCACTTCATCCTCTGGAAAAGAAGACCTTGGAAGAAGTTCTCAACACAAAGGTAAAGAAGTTATTGATGAGATACTGAGCAAGCAAAGGACAAACAATAGTAAAGAAGGTCTTGTGTACATCCCCAAGTCAAAGAACAAGAAAACAAGAAGAAGAAGTAGAAGAAGAAGAGCAAGACTGCTCAACCAAAGACTAACAACATTACCAATGACAAGACTAATTATGATGGTTTTGCAGGGGTCAACAATCCTTACTTTGAACTATATTGCGATTATTATGGTGATGTTTATGCTAGTTATGTAGGCCCTTATGATTGTTACATTCCTTGGTCTATTTGGGTTCCCAAGACCCTTGTTACTAACATGAGAGAACCCATTGAGAAATGGGTACCTAAAACCAAGAAGTAACTTTCTTGCAGGGCTATGCTTCCGGTGGTTCTAAATGGGTACTCGATAGAGGTTGCACGAGTCATATGACCGGAAGCAAGGAGATCATCATGGAGATGCGGCCAAACCTTGATCACATAACCGTCTCCTATGGTGACAAGTCAAAATCTGAGGTATTGGGTCTCGTCAAAGTTGTGGTGGCTCACGATATCTCTCTCGTGGACGTCATGCTTGTTGAGACCCTCGGTTACAACTTACTTTCAGTTCGCGCCCTTGGTAAGATGAGCTTTGCAGTTTATATTGATGCTGATTTGGTGGTACTCTTGTGGAGCAAGTCTCTAAAAGTCGCTTTCGTGGGATACGTCAAAAATGACCTGTACGTGGTGGACTTTTCGGGGAAAACCACTACAGGCCCGATGTGTCTTTTCGGAAAGGCTGACGTGGGTTGGCTATGGCATCACCGACTAGCCCACGTCAATATGAGAACTTTGCAATGTCTCCACAAGGGTGGCCACATCCGTGGACTAAAATAAATGTCTCCTTTTCCAAAGATCGTGTTTGCAGGGCGTGTGTTGAAGGGAAAATGCATGATTCTCCTCATCGAAGGAAAACTATTATCTCGTCAAAAACGATCTTAGAGCTCCTTGATGTGGACCTCTTCGGACCTCCATATCATGCAAGCCTCGGTGGGAAGAAGTATTGTCTTGTGATTGTTGATGATTACTCAAGATACACTTGGGTTTATTTCTTCAAGTTGAAGAGTGAAACTCAACAAACAGTCATCGACTTCGCCATCGAGGTTCAACGCCAACAAAATGTCCCCATTTTGGCTATAAGAAGTGATAACGGCTCTGAGTTCAAGAACTACACCCTAAATGAGTTCCTAAGTGAAGAGGGGATAAGACATCAATATTCCGCTGCGTACACCCCTCAACCAAATGGTGTAGCCGAGAGGAAGAATCGAGCTCTAATGGATATGGCAAGATCAATGTTAGCCGAATTTAAATCTCCATATAACTTCTGGGCTGAAGCAATCTCTACTGCTTATCATTCATCCAACCGTTTATACCTCCGCAAGATCTTGGACAAGACTCCGTATGAAATACTTACCGGTAACAAGCTAAACATCTCATACTTTCAGGTATTCGGGTGTAAGTGTTTCTTTCTTATCAAGGGAGTTCGTTTATCTAAGTTTGAATCTAAGGCTCTAGAAGGTATTTTTGTTGGTTATGGTGCCGAATCCCACACTTATAGAGTCTACAATAAGCTCTTCGGAACTGTTGTAGAATCTTGTAGTGTGGTGTTCGAGGAAAATAATGGTTCCCGTGCGGAGCAAGTTGGTGTTTGTGATGCAGATGTTCAAATACCCCAAGATGCCATAAGAAGAATGGGCGTGGGATTTTTCCGCCCCATTGAGGAACCCCTTGTGGCGGATCGGGAAGGACAATGCTCTTCCCATGAAGAGCCCTCATCTGCACATGCACAACATGTTCCCACCACGGGAGAAAATTCTGCACTATCTCCATCAACTGCTGAAGGTCAAGGCGTTCCAGAAAACTCCAGGCCGGATTATCTGGTGGACACCAGATTATCCGGCCACCCCACTCCAGCTGACCATTTTGCTCCTGGCGGTGAAGATATCAATGCAAACCCCAAGACGGATTTTCCGGCAAGCCCCGGATTATCCGGCCCCTCGCTAGTTCAAGCAAGCCCCAGGCATCCTGATGAAGCTGATACAAGTACTCCCAGCCCGGATTATCCAGCCTCTCCATCGGCTGGATTATCCGGCCCTGTCTCACCTATTCAGCAGCCTCCTGTTACGGCTACTGACTCACCTCAAGGGCACGCGTCACCACCACCTGTTGTGGATATTCCAGTTCCTGATCAAGGTCGACTAATACTTCCAATGAGGATTCAAGTGATGAATCTACTCCTCCAAGAGACAACAAACTTATTGAACTTCATCTCAAGGCTCGAGCTTATCGAAACTTTGAGTTGAGGGGTCACACCCTCGACAAGGTTGTTGGTGATCTTCGACGAAGGGTTTCTACAAGAAGGGAATTGGCCAGTTTTGGTGAGAATCAAGCTCATATCTCTATGGTGGAACCTAAGAAGGTCTTTGAAGCTCTTGAAGATCCAGACTAGGGTGTTGCTATGCATGAAGAATTGAATAATTTCGAGCGCAACAAAGTCTGGAAACTCGTGGAGAAACCCAAAGATTGCCGCAATGTTATCGGCACCAAGTGGATATTTAAAAACAAGCAAGATGAGAATGGCATTGTTGTGAGGAACAAGGCAAGACTTGTGGCACAAGGTTACTCTCAAGTTGAGGGCATTGAATTCGGCGAGACCTATGCTCTAGTGGCTCGCCTTGAGTCCATCCGTATCCTTCTTGCTTATGCTGCCCATAACAATTTTAAGTTGCAGCAAATGGACGTCAAGAGTGCCTACCTTAACGGTCCTCTACATGAGTTGGTATATGTAAAGCAACCCCCGGGTTTTGAGGATCCTAACTTTCCGAACCATGTCTAGAAACTCGATAAGGCACTCTATGGCCTTAAACAAGCCCCACGTGCGTGGTATGAGCACCTTAAAGAGATTTTGTTAGATCATGGCTTCTAAGTTGGGCAAATCGATCCCACTCTTTTTACTAAGAAGGTTAAGGGGGATGATGGCTCAATGCACGGCGCCCAGAAAAATGCTTGAAGGCGGTGTTGATGTAGAGCTCGTTGGGAACCCCAAGAGGAAGGTATGATGAGCACAGCAGCAAGTTTCCCTCAGTTATGAAACCAAGGTTTAATCAAACCAGTAGGAGCAAGGAAACACCTCAAAGGTGTTACTAGCTGAGCTTTGGGAGGGCACACTACCGGTGCTAGTAGCAACGTGGAGACCTTCACAACACAACCACAGAACTTTGTCCCCAACTTGCGATGAGGTTGTCAATCTCACCGTGTTTTGCAGAAAACAAAGGATTAAACGTATCGAATGGAAAGAAGTAAAAGTTTGCAGAAAGTAAACACAAAGCAGTAAACAGTTGTAGATTGTATGTAAAGTAAAAGGACCGGGATCCATAGTTCACTAGAGGTGGCTCTCCTTAAGATAGATAACATGCTGGGTGAACAAATTACAGCGGGGCAATTGATAAACACCGAGAAAACAATACATGCATATACTAATTATCTTGACTCCTCTAAGACTTGATTGGGCATTACAACATAATACATAGACCGCCATCCAACTGCATCTATGAATAATAATCCACCTTCAGGTTATCATCCGAGCCACCTCCAGTATTAAGTTGCAAGCAATAGATTATTGCTTTACGAACTGCGTGTAAAGTAAATAATACGATGGTTCTATGAACAAAGGATTGTTGTTTTCTCCCTAGTAGCAACAGCACATCTAGTACCTTAGAGATTTCTGTCACTTCCCCAGATTACTAGAGGCATGAACCCACTATCGAGCATAAATATGAACTCTTGGAGTTGCTAGCATCTACTTGGCCAAGATAGCTACTAACAATGGAAAGCATGCAAGATCTCAAATAACAAAGACATGATAGAATCAATAATCAATCTGAAATCGCATCTAAATATCCATCGGATCCCCGCAAACACAACATGTATGAATTACAAATATATGATCTTGATCATGAACGGAGCTCACAAGATCTAAAGATGAAAGCACAAAGGAGGAGAGACCAGCCATCTAGCTACTACATGGATCCGTAGTCCAAGGATGAACTACTCACGCATCACACCAGAGGTTTGCATGGTGATGAAGAAGGCCTCCAGGGTGAATTCCCCTCTCCGACAGGGTGCCGGGAAGAGCTTCAGATCCCCCTCGATCTAGGGACAGAGACGTCGGCGGCTACAGACTCTTTTGTGGATTTTTGATCGGGTACCTAGGGTTTTCATCCTGAGGGCAACTTATAGGCGGAAGGAGAGGCCGAGGGGGTGCTGGGGTCGGCCAGACCACCCCCTAGCGCGGGCCAAGCCTGGCCGCACGGCCAGGTGGTGTGGCCGGCCCCCGGCCCCTCTCCGTCTCGTATTCTGGCACTTGATCCCTTCGGGAAAAATAGGCACTTTGGCTTTTGTCCCATCCAATTTCGAGAATATTCATTTTCTGACTTTCCTGGAACCAAAAACAGCAGAAAAGAGGGAGCTGGCACTGTGGCTCTTGTTAATAGTTTAGTCCAAGAAATAATAATAAAAGTACTCCAAAGTTGGAACAAAACACAAGAAAGTGGATAAAACTAAGCATGGAACATCAAAAATTGTAGATACATTTACAATGTATCAACATCCCCAAGCTTAACTCCTGCTCGTCCTCGAGTAGGTAAGTGATAAAAAGAAAGAATTTTTGAGGTGACATGCACCATCAAAGACTTGATCAAAATATTTGCAAAACATTCAAAGCTGGGATCATAGTACTTCAATCATAACATGAAAGACAAAGTTCTAGCAATAAGCAAAGAAACTAGGATGCAACATGAAAAGGCACAAACAAAAGATTCATGAATAACAATGCTTTGCAAGACGTTTGTTTGTTTCACATAAAGAAAACATAGCATAAAAGTATTCAGCTTGTCCCTCAATAGAGTAGCAAATATAAATGCATAGGACACCTTCAAAGTTAATAAGAGTGACTAGATACAATAGTTTAAAACAAGAAATAACAAGTTATGCATCAATCAACTACTCTTGGTACAATGCACATAGAACTAAGAATGGCCACTAATCTCTCAAAGTAGGTGCATAAAGTTAGAAGATGGAGACTCAATATAATGGTGGAAGAAAGGCCTTTTATAAAAAGGAAGTAGGGATTCAAGTCTCATAAAGAGCTTCCAAAAATTATGGTACTTGTAGTTTTCAGCTCTCATTGCCCCTATCATAAGCATCTTGAAGGTGATTAAGGTTAAAGTGACACAACTAAGAGGATATGCTTGACAAGTTATAAACCAAAATCTCATGCCCCTTACTTACGAAGACCGACCCTCATGCTACTCAACTTCAGTCACGAGTAAGCTCTTGTCATTGTAAGTATATGTGCATCATTAAGAACCGCCAACGGGGTACCCCTTGCACATGATACGGGAGCTTTCCCATAATCAAAATGACAACGCAAGCAGACAATGAGCATCTCAACGATCTTTTTATTTGCTATTTGCATAGGTTTTTATTGAGGATGCTTCATAGAGTGCTCATTATGTTGATGCTGCAAGTTTCCACCATGATTAGGCATGGCTTAGGATAGCGGCCCAGGCGTTTCTCTAACACACATACAAACTCCATGATCTTACAAGTTCCACTTTTATTTCACACTGCCGGGATCCGTAAGCAAAAGAACATAATATCAACGGGGTACAAAGTACAAGTGCAATGTTGAAAGCGCTCCTGATGAAACATGGTTTTGCTAATTTCAACTTATAAAGCGCAAGCATATACGCAAAAAAGAAGGACCCAATGGTTCAAGTTTATTAGAGGCAATAAAGTAAAGTGTGCCATCAAGTTCGTGAGAGCTTTAATCACTAGTTTTTTCATAACAAGTGGAAGGTAAACAAAAGCATGAATATACTTGGAATAGCATAAGCTAGTAGGTAGGTATGGTGGACTCTTTCGAATAACTTGGTTTAGGGAGTTGGATGCATGAGTGGAAGTCATACTTTGTTGTGGAGGCTAGCAAAAGACTGGGAGCGACAAACTAAGAGAGCAATAATGGCCATAATCATGCAGAGAGACAAAACATCATTTATCAAAGCATAAAGTGATACTACAAGTTGAAAACTAAAGGATCATAAAGGCTATGGTGACTTGAGATAGTCATAACATGGTGTGAGCATGTGCCAAGTCAACCCAAATAAAGCATCAAAGGAGAATACCACTATACTATGCTTTAATATGCTAAAACAACGCATGATTCATCCAAGGCACATTAAGAAATCTCAATTGTTTATAACAAGTCATGCTACAGCAAAGAATACTAAGCATAAAGCCCAAACGATATCAAGCATGGCATGACAAAGCATAGGCCACAGTGAAAAACAAGCTCTTTTTACCACATAAGCATGAACTTTCCTACTCTTTTCCAAACCAAACCAAACTATTTCCAAACCAATGTGTGAAAGAGGGGGTCCAGCAAACTTATTCAGAGAACTAAGGAAACCAAGCAAACTAAAAACCAAAACAAAAATGAAAAAGAAGACGCTCCAAGAAAAACACAACTGTGCATGAAACAATAAAAATGAAGCGTTTGGAAGAAACCTGGAATTTTTATTGATGAAGAAGGGGGATGCCTTGGGCATCCCCAAGCTTCGACGCTTGTACTTCTTGGATATTTCTTGGGGTGACATGCATGGCATCCCCAAGCTTGAGCTTTAGTCCATCCTTCATCTCATACTCATTCCTTCCATACACCTGAAATTTTTCCTTCATACAAAACTTCACACAATCTCATTAGCAACATTAGTGCACTTTAAGATAAATAAGTCTCAAGGTTCAGTTCTAACACCAAATAAACTTCCATTACAACACTAGATAATGTAGCACTTCCCTCAGAAAGCTCAATTCCCCAAAGGAACTCAAGAAGGAACTAACAACAAGCAAATGCAGAAAATGGCAAAAATCTGTCAAAACAGACCAGCAGGTAAATACGAATTTTTTCGAAGACCTTCTGTTAATCAAATCAAAAAGTTTTGAACTAACGAAAGTTAGATAACAACCTGGGCAGAAGCACAAAAAATTACAGCTCAATCCGACGTAAAAAGCTCTGTCAGGAATTTTTCCGGTGAAGCACAGAAATCTGTTTTAGGACAGCAACTTTCCCAATCATTACTTCACTCTCATTAGAGGTTACTCTTGGCACAAAAAGCAAATAAAAAGGATAAGGAGAGGTTATTACATAGGTAATAACTTCCAAGACTCAACTAAAACTCTTGGGTTATCTCCCAACAAGTACTTTTCTTTAACGCCTTTAAGTTAGGCATAAGAACCAAAGAAAGAATCAAGTGTTCTCAAATGAAGAAGCATTAAGACCAAATTTTGTTTTCATAGGAGAAGCAAAAGAAATCTTTTCTCTCTTTTTAGGGAAGTGTTCTATACCTTTCTTGAGTGGGAGTTGATATTTAATGGTGCCTTCTTTCATATCAATGATGGCACCAACAGTTCTAAGAAAAGGTATTCCCAAAGTAATAGGACAAGAAGCATTGTATTCAACATCCAAAACATAGAAATCAACGGGGACATAGGAATCATTAACCATAATAAGAACATCAATAAGACTTCCCATGAGTTTCTTTTTAGCATTAGCATCAAGTGGGACATTCGAATAACAATCTTCAAGAGGAGGAAAATCAAGCATATCATAAATCCTTCTAGGCATAATAGAAACACTACTATCAAGATCTCACAAAGCTTTGAAATCAAAGTCATTCACATTCATATTAATGATGGGCTCCCAACCATCTTGTTGTTTTATAGGAATATAAGCTTTATGTTTCATCTTTTCTTCTTTAATCTTTATGAGAGCATCAGTAATGTGTTTTGTAAAAGCCATGTTCATAGCACTAGCATTAGGACTTTTAGCAAGCTTTTGTAGGAACTTAATAACTTCAGAGATGTTGCAACCATCAAGATCAAAATCAAGTTTATCATCTAAAGTAGTAGAACTATTATTAGCCTCAACACTAGTGGTGGTAATAGTAGAAACACTATTGTTTCTAGCAATTTCATCTTCTCTTTCCCACTTAGCATGTAATTCAGCTATTAGTCTAACATTTTCATCAATTCTTACTTGTATGGAATTAGTGGCTGCAAAGGGATTCTCATTAGTTTCAGGTTTAGCAGCCATTTTATTCAAAGTAGATTGAGCTTCAGCCAAAGATGCTATATTTCTTTTAGCATTAGAGAGTTTTTCCTCAATAGTTTTATTGAAAGCAGTTTGTTTACTAATAAACTCTTTAAGCATAACTTCAAGTTCAGAGGGAGCACTCTTATTATTGTTGTAAGAATTTCCATAAGCATTACCATTGTTGGGAGGATATGGCTTATAATTGTTGTTACCAAAATTGTTCCTATAAGCATTATTACCATAAGCATTGTTGCCAAAATTGTTATTTCTTATGAAGTTCACATCAACTTGCTCTTCTTGAGCAACCAAAGAGGCTAAAGGAACATTATTTGGATCAATATGGGCTTTCGCATTAACAAGCATAGACATAATAATATCAATCTTATCACTCAAGGAGGAGGTTTCTTCAACAGAATTTACCTTCTTACCTTGTGGAGCTCTCTCAGTATGACATTCAGAATAATTAACCATCATATTATCCAAAAGTTTTGTTGCAGCACCCAAAGTGATGGTCATAAAGGTACCTCTAGCAATAGAATCCAATAGGTTCCTTGAAGAATAGTTCAATCCTGCATAAAAAGTTTGGATGATCATCCAAGCAGTTAGTCCATGAGTGGGACAATTCTTAACCAAAGATTTCATTCTTTCCCAAGCTTGAGCAACATGCTCATTATCAAGTTGTTTAAACTTCATTATTTCACTTCTCATGGATATAATCTTAGCAGGAGGATAGTATTTTCCAATAAAAGCATCTTTGCACTTAGTCCAAGAATCAATACTATTCCTAGTTAAGGAATTCAACCATTCTTTAGCTTTTCCCCTCAAAGAGAAAGGAAACAATTTCAGTTTAATAATATCACCATCCATATCCTTATGCTTTTGCATCTCACAAAGTTCAACAAAGTTATTTAGATGGGAAGCAGCATCTTCATTACCAATACCAGAAAATTGTTCTCTCATAACAAGATCGAGCAAAGCATGTTTTATCTCAAAGAAAGTATTCTAAGCCACAGTTGGAGCAATAGGTGTACTCATAAAATCATTGTTGTTGGTGCTAGTGAAGTCACACAACTTAGTGTTTTCAAGAGTAGTCATTTTTTTGGGTTTTCAAATAAGAAAGCAAACAAGTAAAACTAATTTTTTTGTGTTTTTGAAGAACAAAACAAGCAAACAAAGCAAAAGGAAACTAAGCAAAACAAAAACAACAAAGTAAAAAGATTGGTTATGAGGGACTCCCCTTGTGAAGATGTCCTCGACTCCCCGGCAACGGCGCCAGAAAAATGCTTGATGGCTCAATGCACGGCGCCCAGAAAAATGCTTGAAGGCGGTGTTGATGTAGAGCTCGTTGGGAACCCCAAGAGGAAGGTATGATGAGCACATCAGCAAGTTTCCCTCAGTTATGAAACCAAGGTTTAATCGAACCAGTAGGAGCAAGGAAACACCTCAAAGGTGTTACTAGCTGAGCTTTGGCAGGGCACACTACCGGTGCTAGTAGCAACGTGGAGACCTACACAACACAACCACAGAACTTTGTCCCCAACTTGCGATGAGGTTGTCAATCTCACCGTGTTTTGCGGAAAACAAAGGATTAAATGTATGGAATGGAAAGAAGTAAAAGTTTGCAGAAAGTAAACACAAAGAGGTAAACAGTTGTAGATTGTATGTAAAGTAAAAGGACAAGGATCCATAGTTCACTAGAGGTGGCTCTCCTTAGATAGATAACATGCTGGGTGAACAAATTACAACGGGGCAATTGACAAACACCGAGAAAGCAGTACATTCATATACTAATCATCTTGACTCCTTTGAGACTTGATTGGGCATTACAACATAATACATAGACCGCCATCCAACTGCATCTATGACTAATAATCCACCTTCAGGTTATCATCCGAACCCCCTCCAGTATTAAGTTGCAAGCAACAGATTATTGCTTTACGAACTGCGTGTAAAGTAAACAATACAATTGTTCTATGAACAAAGGATCGTTGTTTTCTCCCTAGTAGCAATAGCACATCTAGTACCTTAGAGATTTCTGTCACTTCCCCAGATTACCAGAGGCATGAACCCACTATCAAGCATAAATACTAACTCTTAGAGTTTCTAGCATCTACTTGGCCAAGATAGCAACTAACAACAGAAAGCATGCAAGATCTCAAATAACAAAGACATGATAGAATTAGCATCTCAATATCCATCGGATCCCCTCAAACACAACATGTATGAATTACAATTAGATGATCTTGATCATGAACGGAGCTCACAAGATCTAAAGATGAAAGCACAAAGGAGGAGAGACCAACCATCTAGCTACTACATGGATCCGTAGTCCAAGGATGAACTACTCACGCATCACACCGGAGGCTTGCATGGTGATAAAGAGGGCCTCCAGGGTGAATTCCCCTCTCTGGCAGGGTGCTGGGAAGAGCTTTAGATCCCCCCGATCTAGGGACAGAGACGACGGCGGCTATAGACTCTTTCGTGGATTTTGATCAGGTACCTAGGGTTTTCGTCCCGAGGGCAACTTATAGGCGGACCAAGCCTGGCCGCACGGCCAGGTGGTGTGGCCGGCCCCTGGCCCCTCTCCGTCTCGTATTCTGGCACTTGATCCCTTCCGGAAAAATAGGCACTTTGGCTTTTGTCCCGTCCAATTCCGAGAATATTCATTTTCTGACTTTCCTGGAACCAAAAATAGCAGAAAACAGGCAGCTGGCACTATGGCTCTTGTTAATAGGTTAGTCCAACAAATCATAATAAAAGTACTCCAAAGTTGGAACAAAACACAAGAAAATGGATAAAACTAAGCATGGAACATCAAAAATTATAGATACATTTATAATGTATCAGGGAGCTCTTTGTATGCCAACTATATGTAGACGATATCATCTTTGGTTCTACTAATAAAGCTTTTAATGATGAATTTTCAAAGCTTATGACTGACAAGTTTGAGATGTCTATGATGGGGGAATTACGGTTCTTTCTTGGATTTGAGATCAAGCAACTTAGAGAAGGAACTTTTATTAATCAAGCAAAGTACATCCAAGACATGCTCAAGAGATTCAAGATGATGGATCTAAATGGTATCGCCACTCCGATGCAAAAAAATGTCATCTTGAACTTAACCCACATGGTAAAGATGTGGACCAAAAGGTATACTGGTCCATGATTGGCTCTCTTATTTACCTCTGCGCATCTAGACCCGATATCGTGTTGAGTGTGGGAGTGTGTGCAAGGTATCAAGGAGCTCCTAAGGAAAGCCACTTAGTGGCAGTCAAGAGGATCCTTCGATATTTGGTTCATTCCCCTAACTTTGGTCTCTGGTATCCCAAGGGCTCCAATTTCTCTTTATGTGGTTATACTGACTCAGATTGGGCTGGTGATAAGGATGATCGGAAATCCACTTCTGGAGCTTGTCAATTCTTTGGAAGATCTCTCGTATGTTGGTCATCTAAAAAGCAGAATTGTATATCTCTCGCCACCGCCGAAGCTGAATATGTTGCTGCTGCCAGCGCTTGCACTCAATTATTGTGGATGAGGCAAACTTTAAAGGAATACGATGTCAATTGTGAAAAAGTGCCTCTTTTATGTGATAATGAAAGTGCAATCAAAATTGCGTACAATCTAGTTCAGCACACAAGGACGAAGCATATTGAGATTCAGAATCATTTTATTCGAGACCATGTTGCTCGTGACGATATTGATATATCCTTGTGAGCACGAAGAACCAACTTTTGGATATTTTTACAAAGCCACTTGATGAAGCATGATTCTACTACTTGAGGAATGAGCTAAATATCATTGATTCCAGGAGCTTATCTTGATTACCCATGCACTCACTCGTACATCTCAATCCTTCTTTGGTCTAGGTGTGGGCATGGATATAGGGGGAGTGTGGTCCTAACTCATTGGGCTAACCCTCCCCCATAATGCCAAAAGCAAGATAAATCATTTCCCTTAATATCATTTTATGATATGTGAGCTTTTTGATGAGTATTGGTCGTGAACCCAAGATATATCTTCGCGGTGTCACACCATACACTCCAACAAGGTGGCTTCGGCCACCACAATCTCCCTTGAGGAGAATTGGATCTTTTGGCTATTCTTTGCTATCTCATGTTCTTATGGGAACCACACTCAATCTTGGCTTTTATTTGATTTGGATCTTGCAATTTTGAGTGTCTAGTACCATCTTAGTTTCGCTCTCTTAATCCTAAGCCTTTCCCTAACCCTAAGCCATCTATTCTAGCACACAAGTCCCTTGTACACCTTGTGGGGGTGTTGTGTGGGGATGCGCGGGCCTGGTTCTGTGTGCAATAGAATTCCAGATTTGAGGCCGGATAATCCGGCCCAAGTGTAGGCCGGATAATCCGGCCCTAGCGGATTTCTTCTTAAAAGGCAGGGATCGGGGGGAAGGGCTCATATCAAGCAGCACTTCTCCCCCAACCCTCTGCTCCTCCTCAGCCACCGCCTGCCGTCCCCCACCCTCCCCGGAGCCTCTCCGGCCACCGGATTTTCCGGGCCTCCCCGGATCTTCTTCCCCGCGCCTCTGGGTACCTTCTCCTCCGTGTTCTTCCTCCAATGAGTGAGGGTAACTCCCTCTCTCCCCATCTTTGGCTAGATGTGTTACTTGTTGGGTGGAACGTGGTCTAGAAGGATGTGTTTTCGCATAGAAATCGTAGTCTTGCAGTTTCTAGGCTCGATCTACTTTTTTGCACTCAATCTAGGTGAAATCGAAATTTTCTGCCAGGGCCGGATTATCCGCCCCTGGCCAGGCCGGATAATCCGTCCTGATAGATTCAATTCTGGTTCAGTTTCACTTTGGAGTATGCATTGAGTATATTTGTCCTATGAACTTTTTGACTATTTTTTTCCATGCTCTCTCCTGGACTTGTGTGTATGCTTATCCCCTAGCTATCACCCTTATTCTCCTCACAGGTGGTTCCAGTGTTCCCAAGTCCTACACGCGCCACCCTCGCGCCAAATACTTTCGGGACGACGGACAAGGTAACTTGGTGGACGAAGTTGAGTTGAGGAGAAGAAAGAACGAAGAGAAGCGCATGGCTGAACAAGCCAAGAGGACTAGGAAGGGGTGTCCAAGAGGAAGGGCAAGGAGCCCAAGGTCAACTACAGGACTTTGGATGCATTCACCTATTCCTCCATCCGTCACCGTGACTTGTTTGCTGAGCTGCCTCGTAATGATGAGCTGGGGGATACTCGTTTTTGGTGTGCAGAATAGAAAGGTATCTATGAAGACGTGTATGCCAGGCTGAACATTAGGCCTATGCACCCACTGGTACTTGCTGATGCTTTGGAGAAGGCTCATCTTGTGGATGCGATGTTTGTGGCTGAGAGGATGGGGCTGCACCATCTCATGTCTCTCCAGTGCTCCTTTGACTCTAAGGTGGTGAAGCAGTTCTTCTCCACTTTGGTTATTTGTGGGGATGAGCATCGCACTATGGAGTTGATGACTCATGACAGGCCTATGACTGCTGATTTTCACGTGTTTGCTGAGGTTCTTGGATACTCTTTCCGCAGCAGGGATAGAGCTAGTGGCCACCGCATCATCACCCAGCTGAAGCCCAACAAAGACACAGCTCTCTCTCCTTGCACTATGGACAATGGCATTGTGGGCACTCTGGCTGGCCTTGCTCTCATCTATGCTGCCTTAGTGGGTCTCTTCCGCGACTCCATTACTCCGAGTGGGGGCAAGAATGACAGCATTCGTGGTCACCTTGTTCAGCTACTTCAATTTTCTCATGAGGTTGCCTCTTGCGAGGATGAGACGGTGCAGTACATGCTGGATCTCATGGACTTCATTTACCATGAATTGACTGATGCTATGTTCAACCGTCTATCCATTCCCTATGCACCCTACATTATGATGCTCATCAGGCACCTGCTTCCTGCTGAGGAGTTCCACATTGACTCGGTGCATAAGGCCAAGAAGGTCTACACCAAGGTTCGGAAGACCTCTCACCCCTCGTCTGCTCCTGAGGGCCTCATGAGGGATGCTCGCAGGCCCCCAGTGCCTCCCGTTGCCTGTGAGATCAAGCAGCTGAACTAGTTCCAGCGTAACATTCTATGCATGGGAGTGGACACATGCAAGGGTCAGTACGAGGCATACAAGTAGCGCCATAAGTTGGCTCACTCCCAGCAGCTCCTTCTCCACCATGTGTCAAGTGCTTTGGGTGATCCTCCGGCTCCTACTCCTCCCACACCGTATGCTCAGTGGAACTCTTCCTCCGGGTTGAACTATGGTGAGCTGGAGCGTCACTTGTTCCCCTCTGCGCCTGTGTTGATGATAAGGATGAGGAAGGTGACACCGAGGAGCTTGAAGATGAGAATGAGGATGAGAATGAAGACGAGGACGAGGACGAGGACGAGGACTACGAGTGATCCCGTGGGGCGCTAGCATGGCTCTTCTCCCTTTTTGGTCTCTCGATGCCAAAGGGGGAGAAGTAGTTCTATTAGGATGTTCGTGGATTTGCATGGGTCGAGCATAAGCATTTGCATTTTTCTATTCGTCGTTTTCTTGCTTATGACCATTTAGCGTTGAACTTTAAACTTGTAGTTTGTGGTTGTTTGAGACTCTATGTGGTATCTGGATTATGCCTATGGATTTCATCTCATGGATTATGCTTATGGATCTATCTATTCATATCATATTGCTAGATGATTTTATCATGGAACGCGCTTATATTGGTTATCCGGTAATAATTGTAGCTTATGTCAAGGATACCTTCCCTCTACCTCGGTGGTATGTTTTTGTTGCTCATGTCTATGGAATAGATTCACCTATTTGTGTGCATTTGTATTCCAATGCAAAATTCTATTATGCACACATTGAGGGGGAGTCTCATTCATGGTTATTACTATTTGTCTTGTGACTTTCTCCTACAAATCCTAGTATTGTCATCTAACACCAAAAAGGGGGAGATTGAAAGAACATTTCATGTTTTCCTATGTTTTGCGTGTTAGATAACAATACTATGGAGATTATTCATCTGCACTAAGTGTGCAGGTAGCTTTGAGGGGGGGCGGATTATCAGCCACACCAAGGGCCGGATAATCCGGCCTACCTCATTGCAAAGGGAGCCAACGTGCATCGCTTGGTATCCGGCCGGATTTTCTCCCGGAAAATCCGAACTGGGGCGGTTTTTCCACCCCAGGCCGGATAATCCGGCTGTCGCATGGGCCAGATAATCCCGCCCCCAGTTTTTGAGCAAAAGGAGCCAAGGCGCGTCGCTCGGTATCAGGTCGGATTTTCTCCCGGAAAATCCGAACTGGGGCGGTTTTTCCTTCCCAGGCCGGATAATCCGGCCTTCACATAGGACCGGATAATTTGGCCCCCAGAAGTTGATCAAGGGCAAGCTCAACGCGACGCTCTGAGAGGGGGGCAGATTATCTACCGGATATTCCGAGTATGGGGTGGTGTTTTCCCCAGGCCAGATAATCTGGCCCTCACTTGGACCGGATAATCCGGCCCCCAAAGTGTCCAATGGCTGGTTTCTGAAGGGGGGGTATAAATACCCCTTCTTCCCCAATGTTCAATACTCTTGATTCATTCGAAATTATTCAGACATTGTGCAAGATCTCTCATTCTTGATCTCCCACTTCAACCACCCGAAGGTCTTGATCTTTGGGGGAATTGAAGGAGGAGAAGTTCATCATCATCATCACGAATCAAGCGCTTCAACTCCTCTCCATTCACTTCGAGAAATCCCTGATCTAGTATTCTTGTCAATACCTAGATCTTGTTCATTGTATTTGATAACTTTGTTCTTGTGGCAGCTTGTTGTCATTTCGGGAGCCTCCAAGTTGTTTGTGGAGTTGTTGCCCCGCTAGTTGTGTAAAGGCACCGGTGCCGCCTCGAAGGGTACCTATAGTGGATAGGTGGATCAGGCCTTTGGTGGCAGGATCCATCGGAGCATAGGGTGAGGCCTATTGTGGCATGGTGGTCTTAGTACCGCCCACCCCTCCAACGCAGACGTACTTCCGTTAACAAGGAAGGAACTACGGTCAAACAAATCCTATGTCTCCGCGTTCTTCACTATGGTTTACCCGTTTCTCTTCCACTCGATCTTTACTCGCTAGTAGATAGGTCTGCATATAGGGAAATTCCACCTAATAGTTTATCTAGAGAATTTACCCTTTGTTCTAAACCTAAAATTGAAAAAGTATTAAAATTTGGTGTAGCACCTATTCACCCCCCCCCTCTCTAGGTGCCCATACAATCCATTTCACATAGGCATTGTTAACCATAATAAGAACATCATTAATACTCCCCATGAGTTTCTTTTAGCATTATCATCAAGTGGGTCATTTAAATAGCAATCTTCCAATGGTGGCAAATCAAGCATTTCATAAATATTTCTAGGCATAATAGAAACACTACTATCAAGATAACATAAAGCTTTAAGATCAAAATCATTAACTTTCATATTAATGATGGGTTCCCAACCATCTTCTAGTTTCATAGGAATAGAAGATTTATGTTTCATCTTTTCTTCTTTAATTTTTATGAGAGCATCAATAATGTGTTTTGTAAAGGCCATATTCATAGCACTAGAATTAGGACTTTTAGCAAGCTTTTGTAGGAACTTAATAACTTCAGAGATGTTGCAACCATCAAGATCAAAATCATAATTATCATCTAAAGTAGTAGAGCTATTACTAGCGTCAACATTAGTGGTAGTGATAGTAGAAACACTAATGTTTCTAGCAATTTCATCTTCTCTTTCCCACTTAGCATGCAATTCAGCTAATAGTCTAACATTTTCATCAGTTCTAACTTGTATGGAATTAGTAGTAGCAAAGGGATTATCAATAGTTTTAGGTTTAGTAGCCATTTTATTCAAAGAAGATTGTGCTTCAGCCAATGATTCTATATTTCTTTCAGCATTAGAGAGTTTTTCCATAATAGTTTTATTGAATGCAGTTTGTTTACTAATAAAATCTTTAAGCATAACCTCAAGTTCAGAGGGAGCACTCCTATTATTGTTCTAGGAATTTCCATAAGCATTACCATTATTGGGAGGATATGGCCTATAATTTTTATTACCAAAGTTATTCCTGTAGGCATTGTTGCTAAAATTATTATTTCTTATAAAGTTCACATCAACTTGCTCTTCTTGAGCAACCAAAGAGGCTAAGGGAACATGATTTGGATCAATATGAGCTTTCCCATTAACAAGCATAGACAAAATAACATCAATTTTATCACTCAAGGAGGAGGTTTCTTCAACAGAATTTACCTTCTTACCTTGTGGAGCTCTCTCGGTATGCCATTAAAAATAGTTAACCATCATATTATCCAGAATCTTTGTTGCAGCACCCAAAGTAATGCTCATAAAGGTACCTCCAGCAGCAGAATCCAGTAGATTTCTTGAAGAATAGTTCAATCCTACATAAAAGGTTTGGATAATCATCCAAGCAGTCAGTCCATGAGTGGGACAATTCTTTACCAAAGATTTAATTCTTTCCCAAGCTTGAGCAACATGTTCATTATCAGATTGTTTAAACTTCATTATTTCACTTCTCATAGATATAATCTTAGCAGGAGGATAGTATTTTCCAATGGAAGCATCTTTGCATTTAGTCCATGAATCAATACTATTCCTTGTTAGGGATTGCAACCATTCTTTAGCTTTTCCTCTCAAAGAGATAGGAAACAATTTAAGCTTAATAATATCTCCATCTATATCCCTATGCTTTTGCATCTCACAAAGTTCAACAAAGTTATTTAGATGAGCAGCATCATCTTCAGTACCAATACCAGAAAATTGTTCTCTCATAACAAGATTGAGTAAAGCAGGTTTTATTTCAAAGAAAGTTGCTTCAGGAACAGGTGGAGCAATAGGTGTGCACACGAAATCATTGTTGTTGGTGCTAGTGAAGTCACAAAACTTAGTATTATAAGTGTAGTCATTTTTTGTGTGTTTTTAATAAACACAGCAAAATAGTAAAACTATGTTTTTTGTGTTTTTGATAAAGAAACAAGCAACCAAAGCAAAAATAAACTAAGCAAAACAAATAAAACAAAGTAAAGATATTGGTTATGAGGGACTCCCCTTGTGAAGATGTCCTTGACTCCCCGGCAACGGCTTGATGTAGCGCAGATCACTGTAGAGCTTCGTTGGGGAACCCCAAGAGGAAGGTATGATGAGCACATCAGCAAGTTTTCCCTCAGTTATGAAACCAAGGTTATCGAACCAATAGGAGCCAGGAAACACCTCCAAGGTGTTGTTTCCAACTTGGAATCCGCCTGCACAACCCAACCACGGAACTGTGCCCCAACTTACAGTGAGGTTGTCAATCTCACCGGTTTTGCTGAAAACAAAGGATTAAACATATTGTGTGGAAGAAAGTAAAAGCTTGCAAAAGAAAGTAAAAGCTTGCAAAAAGTAAACAGAAAATAGTAAACAGTTGTAGATTGATGGTAAAAGAAAGGACTGGGATCCATAGTTCACTAGTGGTGGTTCTCCTTAAGACAGATGACATGTTGGGTGAACAAATTACAGCGGGGCAATTGACAAACATCGAGAAAGCATACATGCATGTACTAATCATCTTGACTCCTATGATATTTGATTAGGAATTACAACATTATACAAAGACCGTAATCCAACTGCATCTATGACTAATAATCCACCTTCAGGTTATCTATCCGAACCCCCTCTAGTATTAAGTTGCAAGCAACAGATAATTGCATTACGCATTGTGAGTAAAGTAAACAATACGATTGTTCTATCAACAAAGGATTGTAGTTTTCTCCCTAGTAGCAACAGCACATCTAGTACCTTAGAGATTTCTGTCACTTCCCAGATTACTAGAGGCATGAACCCACTATCGAGCATAAATACTCCCTCTTGGAGTTGCTAGCATCTACTCGGCCAAGATATCTACTAACAATAGAGAGCATGCAAGATTACAAAGAACAAAGACATGAGACAATCAATAATCAATCTGAAATAGCATCTCAATATCCATCGAATCCCCGCAAACACAACATGTATGATTACAAATAGATGATCTTGATCATGAACGGAGCTCACAAGATCTAGACATGATATCACAAAGGAGAAGAACCAACCATCTAGCTACTACATGGACCCGTAGTCCAAGGATGAACTACTCACGCATCACACCAGAGGCTTGCATGGTGATGAAGAAGGCCTCCAGGGTGAATTCTCTCTTTTGGCAGGGTGCTAGGAAGAGCTTTAGATCCCTCCCGATCTAGGAATGGAGATGATGGCGGCTATAGACTCTCGTGGAATTTTGATCGGGTATTTATGGTTTCTATATCGGAGGCATCTTATAGGCGAAACGGGAGGCCGAGGGGGTGCCCTAGGTGGCCGCACCACCCCCTGGTACGGGCTAGGCCTGGCCGCACGGCCAGGTGGTGTGGCCGGCCCCTGGCCCCTCTCCGTCTCGTATTCTGGCTCCGTGACCCCCTTGGTGAAATATTGACTTGGGATTTTGTCCCGTCCATTTCCGAGAATATTCATTTTCTGACTTTCCTGGAACCAAAAACAGCAGAAAACAGGCAGCTGGCACTATGGCATCTTGTTAATAGGTTAGTCCAAGAAAGTGTATAAAAAGTAATCCAAAGTGTGGACAAAACATAAGAAAGTAGATAAAAACCAAGTATCGAACATCAAAAATTATAGATACCTTTGCAACGTATCACTCCTCCATGAAAAAATGGAAGAGGGTTGTGCCATGCATAGAGGGCCAGCCCATTTATCCCCATTAGTCCCGGTTTGTATCTCGAACCGGGACTAATGGTCTTTAACGGTCCGGGACTAATGGTCCAGGACAAATGCTGTCGCGACTTCAGGCCGTTGGGGTCCGGACCATTAGTCCCGGCCCCAGCCGCCTGGACGAAAGGTCAGTTTTCTACTAGTGGTTCCACGATAAGCGAACCCACCAACGGTCACATTGTCAGGAATGTCTGTCTGTCACATGACATGACCTTGACTGATATCAGGTTCTGTCAGAGATCAAGTTCCGGCTTGATTTGAATTTCAAAGTTAGAAAACCGAATAATATACTCACAGGTCTGACTCGAACTGAGACTCGGATCCTACTTTTCTTTTGAAGTTTCAGGAACCCTTCAAGATTATGCAAGCCGAAGATAGATCAAGCTAGACAATAAAATCCGACTCTGTATCTTGGAGGCTTCTGGGGGCTACTATTGGGGACATACTTTTCGGGTATACCCACTATGACTTGCTGACCAGGGTGGCCCACTTAGGGTTAGAGGTTTGCTTCACGGGCGGCCCAGTCAGGGAGAGAAGCCGGGGGTCCATCTGGCTATGGAAAGGCTCAGAAGACTTACCGACTTAAGCCTGTTTAGTTACTTGTATTCCAAGATTTACTCTGTAACCGACTCTTAGTTGTAGACGGATATAGGTCTCTCCTGTAACCCTAGGCCGGATATCTATATAAGCCGTCCTATGGACCAAACTTTAGGGCACCCACAATCTACAACCACAACTTGCACATGCGATCCTCTCTTGTAATATGTACTTAGGGCTCTATCGTACTACTGGATTGCTAGCAGGAGTATGATCCGTCCAAAGCCGACAGATTTGAACCTATGTAAAGCTTGTGTTCTCACCGTCCCGGAATACCGTCATCTCACACCCCCTTTCTCCACACGCCCCAAGAACCCCCTCTCGACATACATGCCTTCAATCCAACGATAGTTTTTCTTTCTTCAATTGTCAGCACCAGTACCCCTAAATACTCCTTCCGCTCCATTCACATGTACTCCCTATCTTCAGAACGAAGGAAGTATGTATCTAGATATGCTCCATCCGTTCAGATATATAAGACACTAGGTGGACATGCGCGCTTCGCCGCGCGTCACTGATGACCCACAAGTATAGGGGGTGTATCACAGTATTTTCGATAAGTAAGAGTGTCAAACCCAACGAGGAGCAGAAGGTGCTGGCTAGTCTTATGGATCAGGAATTCTCTGCAAATACTTAACAAACGGATTTTTAGGGGTTTTTGATAATGCAAGTAAATAAAGTACGAGTAAATAAAAGACAGTAGGAATAAATGCAGCAAGTGGCCCAATCCTTTATGCAGCAAAGTACAAGCCAGTTGTATTACTTAAGATGACCAAACGTTCTCGAGGACACATGGGAAGACTATCAAGTGATTTCGCTTCATTTAGTTGATTAATCTTCTTTAGCTTGCTAAGTGTTGTGTGGGTGAACCTGTGCTAATGTACCGACCTTCCTAGGACTAATACATACTTGTGATTATACCCCTTGCAAACATCCGTAAGTACAAGAAAAGTAATTAAGTTAGAAACCTAACCACAACTTTAAACTCTAAGACCCTTACATCCCTTGTGCAGTGGGTTCCTAACGGGGGTTCAGGTTTCTGTCACTCCGGCAACCCCTACGATTAGTAGCCAAATACACAATGCATTCCCCTAGGCCCATATAGGTGAAGTGTCATGTAGTCGATGTTCACATGACACCACTAGAAGAAGTACACCACAACTTAAATATCAAACTATTGAATCTTTCTCAACACAACTCCACTACTAACAACATGACTTCTCCCATGTCCTCAAGAACAAAACGAACTACTCACAAGACATCATATGTATCATGATCAGAGATGGAATAATAATGTATAATAATCTGAACATAAACAATAATTCAATGGTTCCACTCAATAGCATCAACTACAAAGAGTAATCAACACCGGGAAAGTTTCCCCTAAGAACTGATGCAAGATTCAACCCAATTGTTACATAAATATGTGGATGGTGATGAGGGTGCTGATGGTGATGATGGTGGTGATGGTGGTGATGATGATGATGATGATCCCGATGAAGTCCAGCTTGATGGTGGTGTTGATGGCAACGATCTCCCCTCTCCGGGAAGGAATTCCCCGGCAGAATTCTGTCTGCCAGAGAGATCTTTCTCTCTCGGTGTTTTCCGCCCTGTAGAGGCGACGGAATCTTTCTATGGTTGCTCTCCGAGTATTAGGGTTTTGGGAGGATTATATATGCTAGAGGGTCGAGCCAGAGGTGGGCTAGGGCGGCCACACCACCTGGTGGCGCGGCCTAGGGTGGCCCACGCTAGGGGGTGGTGTGCGCCCCCTGTGGCCCATCTCCACTCCTCCTTCTGGCAGTCTTCGTCTTCTGAAAAATAGGATTTTCCGTATATTTTCCCGGATTTTCTGATCTTCGCGAATTTTGCCTCCAAACATCACCTTTTCCATCAGAATCCTGACTGCAGCGGTCCATGCTCCAAAAGTCATCAACCATGCAAAAACAGATGAAATTACATAAGTATCACCTCTTAATATGAAATATATCAATGAATAACAGTAAATTATGATATAGAATAGTGATGCAAAATGGACGTATCAACTCCCCCCAAGCTTAGACTTCGCTTGTCCCCAAGCGAAACTGAGCTCAATAAACATGACCTCAGGTTTATGGAGTGAAGAGTCGATAAAAGAATACGGACAAGAAGCATCACATTCATCAATACATATATCATAATAGAAGACAACTCACTATTATATAACTTAACTTCTAATAAGTAAAGGAAACACAATAAAGATACATAAAGTGAATCATAATTGGTAATGGCAAACTTAGCTCTTGGTCGAAGAATAGTTGATAATTTACTGGAGTTCACAAATAACTAGTTTTTCAATGATAGATTTCAAAGTAGTAATCACCAAGATAAGAGCAATGTGCAAAACAAGGAACATAAGAAACATGATTGAATAAATCATCATATGAATGAATGAAACACAACAACTCAAAATACTTGCTGAGCTAGAAGGGAATAGGTTTACTGACTCAACTAAAAAGTAAAAGAAAGGCCCTTCGCAGAGGGAAGCAGGGATTTCAAGTTTCATAAAGAGATCCCAAAAATTATGATACTTATTAGTTTTCAGCTCTCATTTCCCCTATCATAGGAATATTTAGGTGATTAAGGTTAAAGTGATCAAATACGAGGATATGCTTGACAAGTTGTAAATTGAGAATATAATGTCCCTTGAATACGAGGGCCGCTCCTCATGCTACTCAAGTTTAGTCACCGGTAAGTTCTTGTCATCATAAGCACATGTGTATCATGGAGAACCGCCAACAGGGTACCCCTTTCCCGATGATACGGAAGAATCTCCATATCAAACTGACAAGGCAAGCAGACAACAAGCATCTCAGCAATCTTCTTATTTACCATGGGAATATGATGCTTTTTTCTCTCTTTCCTCTTTTCATAATATCTCTTTTTTCTTTTTCTCTTTTTCTCAATCTCTATGTCTTTTTTTATAAGAAGAATGCTTCATAGATGCTCGTTATGGTTACGCTGCTGGTTTCCACCATGACAGCATGGATTAGACCGGCGGCCCAGGCGTTTCTCTAACACACATGCATAACTCCATGGACTTACAAGCTCCCCTTTGATTTCACACTAACGACATCCATAGACAAAAGAACATGATATCAACTAGGGACAAAGTACCAGTGCAATGTTGAAAGCGTTCCCCATGACAGCATGGTTCTGCTAATTCACAACTTACAAACGCAAGCATATACGCAACATAGGTGAGCACAATGGTTCAAGTTTATTAAGTGCAAGAAAGTAAAGTGTGCCATCAAGTTCGTGAGAGCTTTATTCACTAATTTTCACAAAACAAGTTTAATTTGGAAGGTAGATAAAAACATGAGTTTACTTGGAATAGCAATAATGCTAATACGTAGGTATGGTGGACACAAATGGCACGGGTTTGGTTTTAAGGAAGTGGATGCACGAGAAGAATTCCCTCTCAGTACAGGTTTTTGGCTAGCAAGGCTAGGTAGCAAGTATAAGAGTTGAAGGAAACAAACAAACATACAAGTGATAAAGACAAGCATGCAATCTTCCTTGGAAGCACAAAAGAACTTAACTAGAGAATACTAAACTAATGAGCAAATCAAGAAAGAAATATGATGAAATTAATTTCCTTTAGAGTACTTTTATCTTTTTCATTCAACTCTCAAAAATAGTGTTGCTACTGACCAAGCCAGGTTTGCCAAAACCAACTAAATTAACTCAATGATCGCAAAGTGATACCAATACTAACAACAAGATCAATCATATAACCACAAATTGAAAACTAATATAAGGTATGCAAAAGAGTAAATGATAGAACTTCTCATTAATATTCCATAACGGCAACTCACACCAAGGGATACATATCTAATGAGAGAGGGGACACTTCCATAATGCAAACCATACTACATGATAACTTCTCTATTCATGATATGACTCTACTAAAAAGGTAAAAAGATAGAAGATAGTGATGTGATACCACGGCACTCCCCCAAGCTTGGAACAAACCAAGGGGATGCCAAACCTGATGACGAATTACTCCTTAGGTGGTGGTGGTACCCCCTCGATGAGCTCTTTGATCAGTTTCCCCAAATCCTCAATCTTAAAGGTGAGATTGCGAATAAGCTGCGAGTTTTGCTCAATGCGGCTCATGATCATGTCGGGTTGCGAATTCTAGCTCTTGTGATTCTTTCCCCACTCTTCCTCCTTGAAGTCTTCTTTTCCTTCATGGCTAGAACGAGGCAAATCCCAATTGGAGGGTAATTTCTCCTTGGGCATATTCTGGTATCGATGCTCATGGACAAGGGTATGGAAAGCATTCTTGGCGCGTGGGGGAAGTGACCAGGGATCTGAACGGTGATGAGGAGCCTTCCCTTCAATTGACATAGTCCTGGCAGGGTTTTCCACCACTCCAATGCTTACAATGGTAGTGTCGTTGTGCTTTGCCTCCTCTTCATCTTTACTCTTGATATCCTTCTCCTGCCCTGGGTCTTGGAGATCTTCCTCCGTAGGCTCCTTTCCTTTATCCTTGGCAGACACCATTGTGCTTCAAAGCTTTCAAAGATAGTTCCTCGCAGAAATAGATCGAAACGAAAACACGATATACGAACCTCGAGAGATCCATGGGGTTATATATTACGAAGTTTCACAACAAAAGGAAGGTACTGGGCGAAAACGGGTCAGAGACGGAGACCGAGGTGGCCTCACCACCTGGTGGCGTGGCCAGGGTGGGCCCGCGCCACAGGGTGGTGTGAGCCACCCAGGCTCCGTTTCCGTCCCTCTTTCGCTTCGTAGCTTTCCGTATTGTCTAAAAACTGCAAAAATATAGTTGGATAGTATTTTCATGTAACTTTTCTTACCAGAACTGTTACCTATTTGAAAACTGACTCTGCAGGTCTCTGAATTTAGTATCTAGTAGATTCTTCCGAAGTCACCACTTGAATAACATCAATATATTCATCTTCATACACTTATTACTTGAGTCATGAAACCTTTCTCTTCCTTATTACACCATTACCTCCACTACCTAGAAATTTCTTTCACACAAAACTTCACACAGTTCTTATTAGCAACATTAGTATAAGTGAAGTGATAAAACCTTTTGAGCTGAACTTCAACTGAAAACCATCAAAACATAAGCTACTGTAGCAACTCCTTCCGAAAACCTAAAAACAATTCAAAAAGGAAATCGAATAAAGAAGCAAATGCAAGAGTGGCAAAATCTGTCAAAACAGACCAGCAGGTATAGATAATTTTTTTCGAAAATCTTCTGTTGCTCAAATCAAAACGTGCAAAACTAACGAAAGTTAAATGACAACCTGGGGAATAAGCACAAAAAATTACAGCTTAATCTGACATACAAAGATCTCTCACGAATTTTTACAGTGAAGCACAAATATCTGTTTCGGGCCAGCAACTTCCCCAAATATTACTTCTCTTTCATTAGAGGTTGATCTTGGCACAAAAGCAAACAAAAAGGACAAGGAGAGGTTATTATCGAAGTAATAACTTCCGAAACTCAAAGAAACAAAAACAAACTGAAAACACAAATAAATTGGGTTGTCTCCCAAAAATCTCTTTCTTTATAGCCATTAAGGTGGGCATGATGATTTCAAAGATGCTCACATAAGAATATGAATTGAAGTGAAAGAGAGCATTAAGAAGAAAAAATACACATGTTTAAGTCTAACCCACTTCCTATGCAAGGGAATTTTGTAAACAAACAAATTGTTGAAACCAGAGGCTACTAGCATAGGAAGGCAAAAGAAGTGCAACATAAAAACGTTCAGCAAAAAACAAGGAAACTTGATATTATTGAGATACATAAGAACACTTTTCCCTCTCTCATAATAACTTTCAGTATCATGCATAAACTTAACAATATAACTATCACAAGGACCATCGTAAAAATGATCACTTATTCTAACAGAAAATATAGGAATACTAGTTCTCATAACACTACTTTGTGAAACAATATTAGAGGTATGCTTACAAAGAATAGTGTGTCCCTCTTCTACGTATTTAGTGACAAAGTCTTTCACATTTGCTATTATAGGTTCATCAACCATTTGTTTATCAGGTTCAATAGATTTATTTGTACTTTCATTAAACATACTAGCTATCATAGAATGTTCCTTTATCTTAACTGGGAAAGGCATTTTCTCAATATAAGGTTCAGGTAAAACATGATTAACAATATAAAATTTAGTATTTCTTGCAGGAACACTCTTAGCAACATCATTATAAGGTTCATGATACTGATTCCACTTCTTTTTAGGCACTTCAATGTAGGAAGCAAAAGCCTTAAAATAAGAAGCAATAGCTTAAGAGTCTAGACCATAAGCATTTTTAATATTTTGAAAGTCATCAGTTCCCATAAAAGATTCAATGCATTCATAATCATAATTTATACCTGACTTTCTTCCTTTGTCATTCTCCCATGCTTCAGCATTATCTTGAATACGGTCCAGAAGATCCCATTTAGCTTCTTCTTCCATGCGAGTGAATGATCCAGCACAAGAAGCATCCAATAAATCCTTGTCATGAAGAGGAAGCCTTGCATAAAAGTTATTGATAATAATATTGTTGGGGAGCTCATGAATGGGACATTTGAGCATTAGTAACTTCAATCTCCCCCAAGCATGAGCTATACTCTCTCCATCAAGAGGTCAAAAGTTGTATATTTGATTCCGATCTTTATGAATCTCACTAGGAGGATAAAACTTTGAATAAAAGAGAGGTACTATTTCCTCCCATTCCAGATCTTGACCATTCTTCAGGAGCTTATACCATTCCTCAGCTCTTCCTTTCAGTGACAATGAGAATAACTTCTTCTTAACTTGATCTGTAGTAATACCTACACACTTGAACAACCCGCATAATTCGTGTATAAAGAGCAAATGATCATCGGGATGAACAGTTCCATCCCCAACATAGTAGTTATCCATAACACCATCAATAATTCTTGTAGGTATTTTAAAAGGATCATTCTCAGAAGGTGGTGGCTCATCTACTACCTTAGCAGTGGTAGTAGCTTTACCAAATAAGAAACTCAGCGAATTATCCATAACGAAAATAAAGCAACTAACAGAAGTAAACAATACTCAAAGTAGAAAATTTCCTTTACCAGTTCCACTCTCCAATAGCGCTTCACTCCCCAGCAACGGCGCCAGAAAATAGTCTTGATGACCCACAAGTATAGGGGGTGTATCGCAGTATTTTCGATAAGTAAGAGTGTCCAACCCAACGAGGAGCAGAAGGTGCTGGCTAGTGGTATGGATCAGGAATTCTCTGCAAATACTTAACAGACGGATTTTTAGGGGTTTTTGATAATGCAAGTAACCAAAGAATGAGTAAATAAAAGATAGTAGGAATAAATGCAGAAAGTGGCCCAATACTTTATGCAATAAAGGATAAGCCGGTTGTATTACTTAAGATGACCAAACGTTCTCGAGGACACATGTGAAGACTGTCAAGTGCTTTCGCTTCATATAGTTTAGTAATCTTCTTTAGCTTGCTAAGTGTTGTGTGGGTGAACCTGTGCTAATGTACCGACCTTACTAGGACTAATACATACTTGTGATTATACCCCTTGCAAACATCCGTAAGTACAAGAAAAGTAATTAAGGTAGAAACCTAACCACAACTTTAAACTCTAACACCCTTACGTCCCCTGTGCAGTGGTTTCCGAACGGGGGTTCAGGTTTCTGTCACTCCGGCAACCCCTACGATTAGTAGCCAAATACACAATGCATTCCCCTAGGCCCATATAGGTGAAGTGTCATGTAGTCGACGTTCACATGAAACCACTAGAAGAAGTACACCACAACTTAAATATCAAACTATTGAATCTTTCTCAACACAACTCCACTACTAACAACATGACTTCTCCCATGTCCTCAAGAACAAAACGAACTACTCACAAGACATCATATGTATCATGATCAGAGATGGAATAATAATGTATAACAATCTGAACATAAACAATAATTCAATGGTTCCACTCAATAGCATCAACTACAAAGAGTAATCAACACCGGGAAAGTTTCCCCTAAGAACTGATGCAAGATTCAACCCAATTGTTACATCAATATGGAGATGGTGATGAGGGTGCTGATGGTGATGATGGTGATGATGATGATGATGATCCTGATGAAGTCCAGCTTGATGGTGGTGTTGATGGCAATGATTTCCCCTCTCCGGGAAGGAATTCCCCGGCAGAATTCTGTCTGCCAGAGAGATCTTTCTCTCTTGGTGTTTTCCGCCCCGCAGAAGCGACAGAATCTTTTTGTGGTTGCTCTCCTAGTATTAGGGTTTTGGGAGGATTATATATCCTAGAGGGGAGAGCCAGAGGTGGGCTAGGGCGGCCACACCACCCGGTGGCGCGACCTAGGGTGGCCCGCGCCAGGGGGTTGTGTGGGCCCTTGTGGCCCATCTCCACTCCTCCTTCTGGCAGTCTTCGTCTTTTGAAAAAATACGATTTTCCGTATATTTTCCCGAATTTTCCGATCTTCGCGAATTTTGCCTCCAAACAGCACCTTTTCCATCAGAATCCTGACTACAGCGGTCCATGCTCCAAAAGTCATCAACCATGCAAAAACAGATGAAATTACATAAGTATCACCTCTTAATATGAAATATATCAATGAATAACAGTCAATTATGATATAGAATAGTGATACAAAACGGACGTATCAACCACCTACATTCTATTTGATCAAGTGTGGTATGTGTGTTGTATTCACTACTAGTAACACATTTTGTTTTATTTGTGTTACCATAAATTAAATATATGAGCATGTGGGGTTGAGTGTTTTAGTCGGTATAAATATGTGTCATTTACGTGTTAGACATGTCTGATACTGAGAGACCTGATCTTAGACGCAAGAAGTGGATCCTTATTTCATATTGAAGCTCATAAACAATATACGGGTACCATTATTTCTTCAAGTAAACAAAAAGGTACATTGAGAAAACTTCAAACAAAAACACACTGAGCAATAGACCAAGTTCAGTACCACAAGAAACTGGCATATTACACGATCAAGGTAAAAACCTAATGATGTCAAAACAAGCAACTTATGTAGATCACACGGTAATCTTGTTCGATAGTCTCAAAATCACTGCTTGCAACTATTTGTATTACAGAGCTTGAAGGGAAGGCACAACTTTATATTCAACACTTAGAAGTGGCTAGATTATTAAATAATTAGTTTAGTCAATATAGACAACCATATTATATATATACTAATTCTATGTAGGAGTTATACTTGATATCTTCCAAATTATTCGATGGTTCAATAAAATTGAAAAGAGAAGGTACGGCTAGAAGTTGTCACGAATCTTTACATAAAAACCAGATCTAATATGTAATTAAGTTTGATAATTTTAGTACATCAAAATAGAAAAATAGAAGTTATGACATTTCTTTTTGACCCACTTAGTCGATGGAACCCGCTTGTACATTAATCATAGAGCATGCTCCAAGTTAAGGGCACTGCAATTTATGTTAACTCTATCAATTTACACAAGCATCTCATGTATTCTCAAGATATGCTACTATTTCAAAAGCAATTTCAGTTACAGAGCCTAAGAGGGGCCAACGTCATCTTATTATGCTTTGTTTCAGCAATACATACAATCTTAATTATTGAAGTGACATAAACGTGACCTTCCCTCACAAGGCACGACCATTTTCTCGTCCTGCTAGCGCTCCATGCTTCCATTCAACGATTCTTCTGTTCAGTTACTGTAGATTCCGGGTTCAGGCCAATCTATATGCGCCACGTCATCCGTTGCCTTGCGAGGCTTCTCCTTTTCAATTCCTTTTTTCTATCACCCGTCCCTAATTTTTCTAGTCAAAGCGGCGTAGTCCCGCATAGGAGCGTCTCTATCCGCGCCTCCCCTCTCGCTCACCCCCATCATCCTACACGCTCACCTCCTCCTTATCTTCCTTACCACCGACAAAGCAAGGCGATGGATGAGTGCGCGAGGTTGGGGCGATGTTGAATCGGTACTGGGTAGGCTCGAGGCGGGGAAACAGAGGCGGTCGACGCTGGATGCGGGAGATGGACAGGAGGCGCACTGGTAGAAAAAGGGTCTTTGGTCTAGCGCACAAATTCCGTTAGTCCCGGTTCGTTTCCTTAATCGGGACCAATGCCAGGCACCGGTCCCGGTTCATGCTGCCTGGGCATTGGTCCCGGTTCATCTCTAAGCATTGGTCCCGCTTCGTGGCATGAACCGGGACCAATGCCCCCGCGACGCACACGTGGTGCATTACGGGGCATTGGTCCCGGTTCATGCCACGAAACGGGACCAAAAACCCTGCAACGGTCAGCAGTCCAGGACAATTAATGTAAATTAATTCGGGGCAGAAATTAATTCGAGTCAGAAATTAATTCGAGGTAGAAATTGAATTGATCAGTATTTTTGAAAAAATATTTCACAAATTAATCGAGACAAAGATCTAAATTGAGACATTTTATTATTCGACCACAAATTTTTCTATACAAAGATGCGGCTTTACAAATTTTCCTAGTCGACAACACTTCCGCTGCCGCTATCCTCCGAGCCGCTGACTTCCTCGTCATCGTCAGACAAAATCTCCACAATTTCGGCTTTGTTCGGGAGACGGAGCTCCTCTGCGCGCCTAGCGGCGTCGATGGTGGTGTAGATGGTTCGTCCAGGGACGGACCAGAACACGCCCTTCTTGGTTGCGGCGATCCGGGTGCACCAGGCGCCCATCCACGATGCGGTTGCCAAGCTTGGCCTTTCGCTCCTTCTTGAACAGCCAGGGCCAGTACTCGCTGGCCACCGCGTACCGGGGCAATGCCCTCATCCACGCGGGCAGCTGGCGGCGACGCTACGCCATGACGTACTCCATCTCGTATTTGCGGGGGTTGAGGAGCGGAGCCACCGGCACACCCGCCTCGCTGATGTGAAATCCTGCGGGCACGGTCGCGCGCGGCGGCGCGAGGATGCCGTAGTATGCAAACATCGCCGCCTTGTAGTGGTTGAGCGTGGGCACCTCCATGGCGGCGCGGTGGAGATTGGAGAGGGAGGGGAGGCGAGGCGACGGCGCGGTGGAGAGGCGATGGCTAAAGGGGTGGGGTGGAGATGGACTACAGAGAGGCCGAGGCGATGGCGAAAGTGAGCATTGTGGCCTCATATTTATATACGTGGACGACAAAGCGATGGTGGCCATTGGTCCCGGTTATTGCCACGAACCGGGACCAAAGACCCTCCCGCGCGACACGTGGTGGCCCAGCAGCGCCCCCTGCCCCCCCCCCCCCCCCCCACCCCCCCCCCCCCCCCCGCGCCACCAGGTCATTGGTCCCGGGTCGTGCCATTAACCGGGACCAATGACCTGGGTGGGGTGCGAGCTGTTGGGGCCGCCACATGTCGCACGGGAGGGGCTTTGGTCCCGGTTCGTGGCAATAACTGGGACCAAAAACCCTCCCCTGGCTATATATAAGCCCAGCCCTTTGCCCACCAAATTTTGCTGGATTGTGAGTGAGGTGTGGGTGCTAGCTTTTTTTTATTTGATTGCACACAAGGTGTTTGACAAAATGTCCGAGCCACACTTTAGTTCGCACAACACGGTATCCTCGGCTGAGGTTAGCAACCTTATCTGCTTTATCTGTAACTGATACAAAAATATTGCATGTGTCCATGTAGGGTGGTCATTTTACTATTCACGATGTTATTGTAATGGTTAATTATTATGACGCAGATCGATGCATGGATGCGATGGATGTATGGCGACCGACACCATTCCGATTTTATTGCAGGCCTGCATAAATTTATCGATTTGGCTAAGGCAATCAAAGTGGATAATTTTATGCCTTGTCCCTGCGTCGACTGTCGGAACGTGGCGGAACACTCTGCCCCGAGAATCCTTCAAAGCCATCTGCTTCGGAGAGGTTTCATGCTCAGGTATTATTTTTGGGCCATGCACGGACAAAGAGGGGTTAAGCTAGAAGAAAATGAAGAAGAGGAGGATGATGACAGCTATCCTATGTCCCCTGAAGAATACGGTGATACTGCAATGGAAGACAATAAAGAAGAGGGAGGCGGCAATGAAGAAGAACAACGGGCATCGAATGAGCCTGCTGATGGTCTTGGTCGGGTCATTTCTGCTGCAAGGCAACAATGTGATACAGAAAGGGAGAAGCTTAAGTTGGAGGCCATGCAAAAGGATCACAAAAAGTTGTTGTACCCAAATTGCAAAGATGGCAGCACAAAGCTCGGTACCACACTTGAACTGCTGAAATGGAAGGCAGAGACTAGCTTATCTGACAAGGGATTTGAGAAGTTACTGGAAATAATGAAGCCGAAGCTTCCAAAGGATAACGAGCTTCCTGAGACAACGTACAAAGCAAAGAAGACTATCTGCCCTCTAGGACTAGATGTGGAGAAGATACATGCATGCATTAATGACTGCATCCTGTACCGCGGTGAGAAGTGCGAGAATATGGATAAATGCCCGGTATGCACTGCATGTCGATACAAGATCAGAGAAGATGACCCTGGTGATGTTGAGGGCAATGACGAGCCCTCTAGGAAGAGGGTTCCAGCTAAGGTTATGTGGTATGCTCCTATAATACCACGGTTGAAACGTCTGTTCAGAAATAAAGAGCATGCCAGGTTGTTGCGATGGCACAAAGAAGAGCGTAAGAAAGATGGAAAACTGAGACACCCTGCCGATGGGTCACAGTGGAGAAACATCGAGAGAAAGTACTCGAACTTTGCAGGTGATGCGAGGAACTTATGGTTTGGTCTAAGTACAGACGGCATGAATCCTTTTGGGGAGCAGAGCTGTAGTCACAGCACCTGGCCAGTGACTATGTATCTACAACCTTCCTCCTTGGTAGTGCATGAAGCGTAAGTTCATTATGATGTCAGTGCTCATCCAAGGACCGAAGCAACATGGCAACGACATTGATGTGTACCTAACGCCATTAGTCGATGAACTTTTGCAGTTGTGGGCAGAACCAGGTGTAAAGGTGTCGGATGAGCACAAACAGGAGCCATTTGACCTACGAGCATTGTTGTTCGTAACCATCAATGATTGGCCTGCTCTTAGTAACATTTCAGTACAGTCAAACAAGGGATACAATGCATGCACGCACTGTGTAGATAAGACTAAAGGTACATATTTGGATAAATGTAAGAAGGTTGTGTACCTGGGGTGTCGTAAATTTCTTCCGACCAATCATCCAGTAAGAAAGAAAGGCAAGCATTTCAACGGTGAGGCGGATTACCGGAAGAAGCCTAAGCTCCCTAAAGGTGCTGATGTATTTGGTATGGTGAAGGACCTAGAAGTAATCTTTGGAAAGGGTCCTGGCAGTCAATCTGTTCTGAAAGACCCCATTACCAGACACACGGCCATGTGTAAAAAGAAATCTATATTTTGGGAGCTTGAGTATTGGAAAGACCTAGAGGTCCGTTCTTCAATCGAACAGATACACGTGACGAAGAATCTTTGCGTGAACCTGCTAGGCTTCCTGGGCGTGTATGAGAAGACAAAAGATACACCAGAAGCACGGGAGGACCAGCAACGTATCAAAGACCCATACAACAAGCATACTGATAAAGGACGTGAATACTTAAGCAGCTACGCTCTTACCAAAGCAGAGAAGGAAATCTTTTTTGAAGTCCTTTATAGTATCAAGGTCCCGGCTGGCTTCTTGTCAAATATAAAGGGAATAATAAATATGGAAGAGAAAAAATTTCAGAACTTGAAGTCTCATGATTTCCATGTGATTATGACACAGTTGCTTCCGGTTGCATTGAGGGGGCTTCTACCGGAAAATGTTTGATTAGCCATTGTGAAGCTATGTGCATTTCTCAATGCAATATCTCAGAAGGTAATCGATCAAGAAAGTCTGGAAAGGCTACAAAAGGATGTGGTCCAATGTCTTGTCAGTTTTGAGTTGGTGTTGCCCCCGTCCTTCTTCAATATTATGACACATCTCTTAGTTCACCTCGTCGAAGAGATTTACATTCTCGGTCCTGTATTTCTACACAATATGTTCCCCTTCGAGAGGTTCATGGGAGTCTTAAAGAAATATGTTCGTAACCGTGCTAGGCCAGAAGGAAGCATCTCCAAGGGCTATGGAACAGAGTAGGTCATTGGGTTCTATGTAGACTTTCTTCCTGACCTTAAGCCGATTGGTGTTCCTGAATCACGGTATGAGGGGAGACTGACTGGAAAAGGCACGCTAGGAAAGAAAGCAATGATATTTAGGCACATACATTCTTTGAATCAAGCACACTACATAGTTCTCCAAAGTTCTACCTTCGTGGCTCCGTATATCGAGGAACACATGAATGTTGTACGCTCCAAGTTCCCGGGGAAGGATGACTACTGGATTAAAGAAAATCAGATGGAGACTTTCGGCACTTGGTTGCAATTACATCTCATGAATGACACCACTATTGGAGATCAGCTCTACTTGTTGGCCGCGACACCATCTGCGACTGTATTGACTTTCCAAGGGTACGAGATAAATGGGAATACATTTTACATGATTGCCCAAGATAAAAAGAGCACCAACCAAAACAGTGGTGTCCGCTTTGATGCAACATGCGAGAATGGGAAAAAGGACACATACTATGGTTACATAGAGGAGTTATGGGAACTTGACTATGGACCTACTTTTAAGGTCCCTTTGTTTCGGTGCAGTTGGGTCAACATGAATGGAGAAGGGGTAAAGGTAGACCAGCTGTACGGAATGACAACATGCGAGAATGGGAAAAAGGACACATACTATGGTTACATAGAGGAGTTATGGGAACTTGACTATGGACCTACTTTTAAGGTCCCTTTGTTTCGGTGCAGTTGGGTCAACATGAATGGAGAAGGGGTAAAGGTAGACCAGCTGTACGGAATGACAACAATGGATCTCAAGAATCTTGGTTACAGAGACGAACCATTCGTCCTAGCCAATGATGTGGCTCAGGTTTTTTATGTGAAGGACATGTCCTCTAGACCGAAAAAAGAAAAAATAAGGAAATGAATACATCAGACGATGAGCCCAGGCGTCACATAGTTCTTTCAGGGAAAAGAAACATCGCGAGAGTCGAGGACAAGACAGAGATGTCAGCAGATTATGATAAGTTTGATGAAATTCCACCCTTCACCGTGAAAACTGACCCAAGCATCCCATTAAGCAAAGAAGATGCTCCATGGTTACGGCCTAAGAAGCGATCATAGGCACGGGATCGACATATGCGACGAAGGATTTATATCCTAAACCCTAAACCCTATGTAAATCTATGTAATGTATGGAAACTTTATGTGATGTATGGAAACTTTATGTGATGTATCGAAACTTTATGTAATGGAGTCTTTCACGGGCTTGCAGGGAAATTTTTCCGAGGTAGAGCTTCCGAAGATGCCGTAGGGCGTGTGCACCAACGACATCTTCGAGAATCTCCGCCACGGGAGATTTCCCAACCCTTTCCCTACACTGTTAGAGGAGATGGAGTCTTTCATGGGCTTGCAGGGAAATTTTTCCGAGGCGGAGCTTCCGAAGATGTCGTAGGGCATGTGCACCAACGACATCTTCGAGAAGCTCCGCCACGGGAGATTTCTCAACCCTTTCCCCAACACTGTTAGAGGAGATGGAGTCTTTCACGGGCTTGCAGGGAAATTTTTCCGAGGCGGAGCGTAGGGCGTGTGCACCAACGACATCTTCGAGAAGCTCCGCCACGGGAGATTTCCCAACCCTCCATCCATGGGGATGAAACTCTCTCTACCTATGTTGGCTTGTTGAGATGCTTGCCATGGCATATCGATTGTCCTTTTATAGGCACGGCGCCGCTTCTACTTTGTCTTGTTCCTCCGACAGGGTGTCGTGCGCTACATGCTTTATCTCATCGAGCAGTGCCTCCACCCACACGTCCTTATCCCGCCGACAGCTTTAGTCTCGGTTGCACCCACCAGCCGGAACTAAAGGTTACCCACGCGTCCTTATCCCACCGACAGCTTTAGTCTCGGTTGCACCCACCAGCCGGGACTAAAGGTTACCCACGCGTCCTTATCCCACCGACAGCTTTAGTCTCGGTTGCACCCACCAGCCGGGACTAAAGGTTACCCACGCATCCTTATCCCACCGACAGCTTTAGTCTCGGTTGGCTTTTTCGTGCATCAAAAGGGAAAACTTCCTCCTGCAAGATCGGAAGCCATCCCAAGATGCACATATGTGCACAATATGGGCACATTATCACAAACTATGCCCTGATTCTAGCCATAACATTGGTGGTTTGACCTAAATGCCATGAAACCTCGAACATGATAGGTCATTTTGTGAAGGATTTTTTATGATGTTTGCAATTTTTCAAGTTCAATATTTTTCCTTGCAACTGTGACACATAACATGATACCACGCGAAGGTTTCACATTGTTTGGATCATTTTTTAATTTCTTATGCCCATTTCAAACTATATTCAAAACGGCGGGCATGAAGCTTCTTAGCCCGGGGCTGAGCCTTGCTGAACTTGAAGTGGATCTCTGATGAAATAGCATGTTGTGAACCTATAAATGATTTTTTTATAAAATTCACAAGCATTATATCATGTACTTTTAGTTCAAATCTTGGCAACCTCCTACCGATTCGGCAGGAATTTGTCTTTTTCATGAGGGATGGACAGAAAGGTTCCAGATACACCGGTTGGGAAATTGTCCATATAAGGTGGTCTATTATTTTCGAAAAATGGTTTGGTACCAATGCCAAACTTTAATTTGGTGGTTGCTTCACAGAACACCCCGATTTTGGCACCTCAAAAAATGGAAATTGGCTTTTTCGTGCATCGAAAAGGAAAACTTCCTCCTGCAACATCGTAATCCATCCCAAGATGCACATGTGTGCACAATATGGGCACATTATCACAAACTATGCCCTGATTCTAGCCATAACATTGGTGGTTTGACCTAAATGCCATGAAACCTCGAACATGATAGGTCATTTTGTGAAGGATTTTTTATGATGTTTGCAATTTTTCAAGTTCAATATTTTTCCTTGCAACTGTGACACATAATATGATACCACGCGAAGGTTTCACATTGTTTGGATCATTTTTGAATTTCTTATGCCCATTTCAAACTATATTCAAAACGGCGGGCATGAAGCTTCTTCGCCCGGGGCTGAGACTCGCTGAACTTGAAGTGGATCTATGATGAAATAGCATGTTGTGAACCTATAAATGATTTTTTTTAAATTCCCAAGCATTATATCATGTACTTTTAGTTCAAATCTTGGCAACCTCCTACCGATTCATCAGGAATTTGTCTTTTTCATGAGGGATGGACAGAAAGGTTCCAGATACACCGGTTGGGAAATTGTCCATATAAGGTGGTCAAGTATTTTTGAAAAATGGTTTGGTACCAATGCCAAACTTTAATTTAGTGGTTGCTTCACAGAACACCCCGATTTCGGCACCTCAAAAAATGGAAATTGGCTTTTTCGTGCATCGAAAAGGAAAGCTTCCTCCTGCAACATCGTAATCCATCCCAAGATGCACATGTGTGCACAATATGGGCACATTATCACAAACTATGCCCTGATTCTAGCCATAACATTGGTGGTTTGACCTAAATGCCACGAAACCTCGAACATGATAGGTCATTTTGTGAAGGATTTTTTATAATGTTTGCAATTTTTCAAGTTCAATATTTTTCATTGCAACTGTGACACATAATATGACACCACGCGAAGGTTTCACATTGTTTGGATCATTTTTGAATTTCTTATGCCCGTTTCAAACTATATTCAAAACGGCGGGCATGAAGCACTTTTCCTGTTCAAAATTGTATAGTTCAAATAAAAATATTTGAAAACACCAAATGGTTTTTGATTAGTTATTTAAATTGAAGCACTTTTCCTGTTAATTTTTTTTGAAATTCCAAGTTATGTAATTAATATTTGTTAATGCAATTTTAATTGAAAATAGTAAAATTGTATAGTTCAAATAAAAATATTTGAAAACACAAAATGGTTTTTGATTAGTTATTTAAATTAAAGCACTTTTCCTATTAAAACTTTTTTGAAATTCCAAATTATGTAATAAATATTTGTTAATGCAATTTTAATTGAAAATAGTAAAATTTTATACTTCAAATAAAAATATTTGAAAACACAAAATGGTTTTTGATTAGTTATTTAAATTGAAGCACTTTTCCTGTTAAAAGTTTTTTGAAATTCCAAATTATGTAATAAATATTTGTTAATGCAATTTTAATTGAAAATAGTAAAATTGTATAGTTCAAATAAAAATATTTGAAAACAGAAAATGGTTTTTGATTAGTTATTTAAATTGAAGCACTTTTCCTGTTGAAAGTTTTTTGAAATTCCAAATTATGTAATAAATATTTGTTAATGCAATTTTAATTGAAAATAGTAAAATTGTATAGTTCAAATAAAAATATTTGAAAACAGAAAATGGTTTTTGATTAGTTTTTTAAATTGAAGCACTTTTCCTGTTAAAAGTTTTTTGAAATTCCAAATAAATAATCAACTTAAATTGAAACATCTTATTAATTAAAGAAGAAAACAAATTTGAAAATGGCGGGAAGACCAAAAGGTTTGCCAAAATCTAAAAAACGGGTCAACGATCCCGGTTCGTCCCACCAACCTGCACCGATGATCCTGGATGCGCGCGCTGCCATTAACATTCCTTTGGTCCCGGCTGGTGGCACGAACCGGGACCGTTGATCCTTTGGTCCCGGTTGGTGGGACGAACCGGGACCAAAGGCCCGCGCACGTGGCAGCACAGCAACGCTCCTGCCCAGACCATTGGTCCCGGTTCGTCCCACCAACCGGGACCGTTGGTCCTTTGATCCCGGTTATGGGGACTATCCGGGACCAATGGTCTGTACAGTTAACAGCCCCAGCCCTTCCTCCTCCCCAACTCCCCCAATTCATAGAGCACATCGACTCGCGACTAAGGAAAATTTGCGGCGGAGCAAAATCACGCCGGCAGGCTGCCCAAATCTAGAGCGGCCGCTTCACGTCGTCGACGCCCATCGCCGAGCGCCACTGTCCGCCGGCTCGAGCAGGCAAGGAAGCTCCGCCTTGCTGCAATTGACCCCACCGTCCCCGACTCCGGCCGCCGCGTTCTCCACTGATTCCGGCAGCTCCCGGCCTCCACCGGCCTCGCCGCACCCTCCATCGGCCTCCTGGTGAGCCACTGGTGCTCCAGCACCACTCCTACGTCTCCCTCCCTCACTGTATCGTCCTCCCCACGAGCACCTGCCGCCGCCGGCCGCCGGCCATCATCAAACAGCTTGCTTCGGCGCACCTCCCGTAGCTGCGCTGTCCGTTTTAGGTAGCCCGCATCGTGCTGGTTCGAACCGGGACAGTGGCGTCACCCCGCACGCTTCTCTCCTCCGTCTTCCACCACCGCCTAGCAGTTCGCCCGCGAGCCTACGTCGTGCCACGGTGGCGTCGACGTGGCGTCACGTGTGCGTGACGTGGGCGCTGACCAAGCCCCGCCAGCGTGGCATCTGAGGTGGCTTGGGCCCCCCGCGTCAGTCTCTGTGGCTAGTTTAGCCGTGGAGAAAAAAAACTCACCCCGAGCTGACGTCATAATGACGCAGTAAAAGTTTAATAATTGTTTAAATAATTCATAAAAGAGTTTAATCTTATAAATTCAATAACTAATTATTTCTAAGTCAGAAAAATATGTATAATATATCAAAATGTTCAGAAAAATGAGATCTACACAATAGACTCATAATCATGCATTGTTCAACAACTTTAATTACAAGTTTAATAAGAGAATAAAATCAACCCCTCGTAGGTGATTTCGGGGTCTCTCCTGTACTAGGGTTTGGACCCTTCCGATCCCACTTAAATTGCCAAGCATGCCCTAGGATTAAATTTCAACTATGTTTAACTGGTCATATCATTATCGATGTCATGTGTTGATTGTTGTTTCCCCTTTCTTGTCATAAACTTAATATGTAATTCCAGAACAACATCTTTGCAGATACTATGGATCCAACACATCAGGAAAACATCCTCCAAGGAATGATCTGTGAAAATGAAGATATTGATATCGATGTCACTAGTTTGTTTCTGAATGATTCCAGTCAGGAAGATGAGTCTCTCAACCGAGGAGATGGCTCCGGTGAGGTAGAAGCCGAAGCTTGGGACAGGGGAGAAGCCGATGAGGAAGAAGGCGACGGCTCCGGCGGAACCTTAAATCTCGCAAACACCGGCGAGGTGTATATATGTATTTTTGTAATTAAAATGCTGCCGTCTATATATATACATGCATATATTAACACTCTTTCTTCTTTTAGCCCTCCGGATTGAGAACTTCTTCCGTAAGAACGAAACGAGGCCCAACAAAAAAGTTGGATGACACTGTGAGGTATAGGATCGACGTGGTCGGTGTAGTTGGCGAACCGCAAGCTCCTGTCGATGTCGCAAGATATTTTTTCAAGCAATGCGGAGTTTTTATGAGGGACTACATCCCGATCACCGTTCAAGAATGGAATCGGCCAAGCGGTGGTGGAGTCCCGTATGTCGGCGACAACGCCAAAGATAAGCTTTTTGACAAGATCATGACTAATTTCCTCCTGCCGGTACCAGATGTGAATCCAGATGAGGAGGAGAGAGCAAGAATGGAGCTTGTGCAAAGAGTCAAGAAGTTTGCTCTTAGCAAGATGGCCGATGAATTCAAGAACTGGAAGAAGAAAATGTACAATAACTTTGTCAAGGTAGAGAAGACTCCGAATTTCAGTGAAGCCGGATATGCTAAGTTAAGACCAGTGGGAGGAATTTGTGAAGTACAATAAATCGGAGAAAGCTAAGGAAAGGTCTAGAATAAATACGAAGAACGCTGCTAAGAAACTGTACCATCATAACATGGGGCCTGCTGGCTACGCCAGTTTCATGCCTAAGTGGGATGCACTTAAGGTCAATGACATAGCTGCCGGGATCAGACCAGAGCCCGCAACATGGACACCACGAGCGAGAAAATGGTTTTACGGCCATGGGGGCACATTGGACAAAGAAGGGAGGGCAATATATAATCAGAAACACAAAGATGATCCCTTACTGCCCATCGACGATATTAGAAATGCAGTAGATGATGTTACAGCGGGATGGTTCGTTCCCGATAGAGATAACGATGAGCTCACACGCGCCCTTAAAAATCCTGAACACGACGGACGAGCAGGAGGCACACCAGGCTCCAAGCTGTGGAAGGTTGCCTTCCCCCCGGAAATGAAGAGATATCCCGATAAAAGCCATCAGAGGAGAAAGGAAATGGACGCAGCTGAGAAAGCGGCCGCTGCAGACCGGCTGCGTAATGTAGAAGAAGCATTAAAGCGGCACCAGGATCAACTCGACAGACTTAGCCAGCAAGGTACTAGCAGCCAATCTCAGCGGCACGTGGTAGAAGCTGCATTCGAGAGTACCGGCACCCTATCATATAAGAAAAGCAGCGTCGCTTCCACGCAGCTCCATGATGTTGGTGATGATGCACCAACTACATCTCCTCCTAAACGCTACCAAGTGGATGATATCACGGAGACAACAACTTGTGAGCTAAAGGTGCAGGTTATGAACTTAAGGGTGACGGCGGCGGTCGGCATTGCGGTACCAATTGCGCCTAACCCAACTTGGCATTGCAGACTGATTCCAAAAGGGCACGCTGTCATCACGGTGGATGAGGTGAAGGAAGATTTTGAGGAGCTAAACCTAGACCACCCTGCAGGGGAAGATATGGAGCTGACTCAACTAGGAGAAGCCAAAGGAGGGACTATTCTATGGCCAAAGGAGCGCATCATGCTTCCAAATTATGTGCCGCCAAGGCCACCCACTCCTCAGAGCAGCAATCCACCTTCGCCGCCACCTCACCATTCTCCAGCGCAACCGTCGCCTTCACCGCCTCACCACTCAGCGCAACTGCCTCCATCGCCGCCTCAGCCGTCTCCGCCGCCGCGTCAGCCGTCTCCGTCCCCTGAGCCTCAGAGACAAAAGCAGAAGTATACTAAGGGGGGCACCACCACCACCACCAGCAAGAGCACGTTCCGATCACCGAAACGTAAGCTATCGCCCCTCCCAAAAGTACCTCATCAGAATATGAAGAAGCTACCTTGCAAGAAGACAGATGAGGAAACTGATGCGGCCGCAGCTGCCCATTATGAAAAGTGGAAGATTGACATAGCTAACAAGAAAAGGCCGATAGAGGCATATTTCCCAGTCACCGCAGAAGATAAAGCCAAAGGAGCCGTGCTTAAGATTCAGCTTCACCAACCCATAGCGCTCACATCAGACTATAATCGCTCTATTACCAAGTCAGCTGAGGCAAAAGAGCGGAGAGTCGGGAAAGAAGTTGCCTAGCTCGGACAACAGAAAAATCAATCGATCGAACCGCTCAAAGTGTACGATACCAATGAGTGGAGAGCCAAGGAGCGGCATGATCCGAACATTGATCCGGAGTTTGTTCGACTGTACGGAGAAAAGGCCCAATTATATGGACTGTATATTACTGAGTACATGAGCCGTATGAATGAGTTCGAGGGGTACCAAGAAACATCATACGTGTATCAGTACGTGGCTCCTCTCGTCAAACCCGAGTTAGTCAAAGATCAACCAACAAAAATGCGAAGATTGCATAACCGGTACATCCAAGCCTGTACAAATTCCAAAAACTGGATCTATGCTGCATATAAACACCACCATTACGGTCATGGAGATGGCTTCCTACTGATCGAATTTCCAGAATTATTTCAGTTTTACCAACAAGATGCCCTCGACAAAACTATCGTCAGTGCCTATTGTTTGTAAGTATTATTAATTTCTGTAATTAAGTCTTTCTAGCTCAGATCATTCGTTGCTTGTATAATTTTACTAATCACTATACTAATTACATATGTAGAATGAAGATTCAAGAATGCAACAAAGGACAAATCTATGACCTTGGGTTTGTTGACTGTAATTCTGTTCATGAAGTTACTCTAAAAACAAATCCCAAAGAGACAGAGGATAACTTGTTCCAAGCGTTGAAGTATTTCAGCAACAGAAGGGAAATACTATTTCCTTACAACGCTGGGTGAGTGTTACTGTCTTGTACACATTCTATTTTCGCTTACTCGATGTTAAGCGTATAATTGACTTGTGTTATATTTTGTTAGTGTGTCCAGCTTCCACTATATTCTGTTAATCATTGCTATTGACACCGGAGTAGTAAAAGTCCTGGACTAGAAACGCACACCATTAGAAAAGTGGGCGGACATGCGGGAATGCCTCCAGGCTTGGAAACGGTTCACCGCCAAAACTAGGGGTGTTTGGAACCAGAGCTTACATTTCAACAATTGACTGTAAGTACCACTTGCTAGATCCACGCATCTCTTTGATTCTAGTTTCAATACCACCATTATCATGCTTGATTATTATTTTGATTGAACTCCGTTCTCGTAAAGTGCTTGAGGCAGGAAGCCGGGAATAACTTATGTGGATACTATGTCTGCGAGTTCATTCGCTAGACGACCAAAGAGAAGGGCGCAGACCAGAACATCAAAAAAATTGAAGTACGATAAACAATAATCCCAACTTTATTTTATTAACACCAATTGTGTTTAGTTTCATTCATATATATTGATCCCCTTCTTTATATTAGATCGAACGGATGCGGGGCGGTCTTCTGTCACAAGAACGCGTGCAAGCAATTCAAGAGGAAATTGCCGGATTCTTGTTAGAACAAGTCATAGAGCCGAAAGGAGAATACTATTACCCGTTTCATTTGGAAGGGTGAGTGTAAAAAGGAAGATGTAAATTAGATCAGATTCGTGTGAGAGTATCGTTTGTAATTATAATATGTTTCGACCAAGAAGACGGATGAGATGGTGTATATATTTGTGATCATGCATGATGTGTATTATATATATCGTGGTTTTATTATTGCTGTATATATGTAGTACCATTAAATTGATAAAAAAAATCCTGCCGCGGCAGAAAAATAGCCCGAAAATCCTGCCGCGGCACAAAACCCTGCCGCGGCATAGAGACCAACGATCCTGGTTCGTGCCAAGAACCGGGACCAATGATCCACCCCCGCCCGTCTCTGGCGCTGCCACATGGAGACCCATTGGTCCAGGTTTGTTCCATGAACCGGGACAAATGATCCAACCCCCCTCGTCGCGCGCCCGCCCACGTGGAGACCCATTGGTCCCGGTTCGTGCGTGAACCGGGACTAGCATTAACCGGGACCAATGGCCCTTATGAACCGGGACTAGAGGCCATTTTTCCACCAGTGGCGATGGTCTCGTGAGTAGAGGGAGCGGGCCAAGCAGAGGTGGGAGGGAGAGCTCGGAAGCTGAAGGGACGGCGCATATTGCATGGGGGACAGGGAAGGGGCTGGGATGAGCGGGAGCTCGGATGGAGGGGAACGGATCGAGATGGGGGTAGAGGTAGGGGCGGGGATGGGAGGGACCGGCTCGTAAGATTTCAGTCAACACCTGAAACTGCAAAGGTTTAAATGACTCAGACTGAAGATCCGACGGCAAAAACGCGCGCGAGCAGATGCCCTCAAATGCGCACTCAGGCAAATGGCCTTAGATGACTCGTTTTGCTCAGGCTTAAGCTATAGTATAATATTTTAGCTTAGTTTTAGTTTTGTGAATCGAACGTATTTAGACGTACTTTTGGTTCGTAGAGGTTTCGAGTAAACCTATACGCTAAAAAATGTAGATATATTTATTTTATAAAGCTAAAATGTCTTATATTTCTGAACAGAGGTAATATATATAGACAAATCTAAATCACTTGTTTATGGGTAGAGGGAATATAAAGTTCTACTGAACTACGGCATCTCCGCTGCTTGTATAAACGACTGAAATACTGAATTTTGACAGGAATGCAACTAAATACGTACGCGTGTTAAACTGAGGCGGTATTGCATTTTTTTTGAGAGGCGGTATTGCATTAAACGTGTCGGAGCAAGGGCGACGCCGAATCTCCGATCCGAGAAACACGTACAGATCACCACACGACACGATCGATCTGTCGCACGCGACGATGGCTAGAAGCAAGGGCGACGCCGCCAAGCGCGCAAGGATGGCCGCCGGCCCCGGACGCCTCCCGCCGGAGCTGCTGGCCAACATCCACGACCGCCTGGAGTTCCTCGACCGCATCGCCTTCGCCGCGGTCTTCGCCGCATGCTGCGACGACGACGAATACATATTCGAGCAGCCCGCGCCGTGGCTCCTCCTCCCCTACTGCGAGGAGACCGACAACCCGGCGACCGCCACGCTCTTCTCCGACGCCGACCGGCGCGCCACCAACGTGCGCGCCCCGGACCCGGCGCTGCGCGGCCACACCGTGCTCGGCTCCTCCCGCGGCTGGCTCGCCACCGCCGACAACATGGGACAGATCTACGTCGTCAACCCGTCCTCCGGCGAGCAGCACGCGCTCCCGGACATCACCACCATGGGCTCTTTCCTGTCCCGGTTGAACCATCACTGGTTCTCAGTGTGGATGAAGCCCTTCCTGACCACTCGATTCGGCTGCGAGCCGCCGTTCGGGGATTATTACCGAGGGCCCAGGTATTACGGGAAGCGCACCTTCAACGCCGACGAGATGTCCGGCTGGTTCTACCGGAAGGCTCTCCTGTCGACTTCCCCGCACCGCCCCGGCAACTACGCCGCCATGCTGATCTTAGATCGGACATTCGGTGCCCCGGCCTTCGCCACGTCGGGGGACGCCTCGTGGAGGTTGGCGCCGTCGCGGGACGGCGTCGAGGACGCCATCTACCACCACGACGGACAGTTCTACTCCGTCTCCTACACGGGCGTCGTGGAGGCGTGGCAACGCGACGCCGAGTCCGGCGCCTACACGATCACGGCTGTCTCGACAAGGCTCACTATCCCAGAAGAAGAAGAAGAAGGCAGCCGTAAGTACCTGGCCACGGCGCAGGATGGCAGGCTGATGGTGGTGGTCAAGCACGTCCAGATGACCAAGAAGGGACAGAGGAGCTGGTGGAACGACAAGTGGAGGTGCTCCTTCGAGGTGCACGTCCTCGGCGACGACAGGCTGTGGAAGGAGTGGTACCACGCTGTTTGTCGGGCTTAACAACTCGCTCTGCGTGCCGACGAGGGGCCGCCCAGCTATCAAGGCCGGCCCTGCGCAAGCGCAACGAATCGTGGTCGTCGTTGTCGTACTTCAGAGGTTGCGTCCATAACGATGACGAGTTCCACGACATCGACGTGAGGGCCATTGGAGTGTACAGCCTAAAGGACGGCACGGTGAAGAAGATGGAGGCGCTCGGGAAGGAGTGGTACCACAGGTTATCGATGCCGCCGGTGTGGATCACGCCTTCCATATCATGAATAGCTAGGTCTGCTTTTTTTAAACTGGGCTAGGTCTATTTATAGAAAATGTGTGAGCTATTCCAAGGACACACTACGAGATCCACAACATCATAGCATGGATAGCTTTATCTTCGGTGGGATCACTCCCTCCGTTTTAAAATACAAATGTTTTAGTTTTGTCAAGCGAATGTATCTAGCCACGTTTTAGTGTGTAGGTTCAATCCGAACCTCTTCGAACCTATATTATAAAAGTGGTGTAGATACATTAGCTTTACAAAGCTAAAACATCTTATATTTTAAAACGGAGGGAGTACTTGTTAGATATTGCCGGGTTCTTTTCTTATAGTAATAGTAGCACAAAGTAGAGAGATGAGCTTTTTTGGATCCAAAGCATATGCTCCCCTTTTATTTAGAACGAATTCTAGATGCATTTTCTTATGTTAAAAAATTATAAGATTTTTTTCATGCCACGTGCTATATATCGAGGGCGGTGCCTGTAGGGGTCGAGTGGGTCGCCCGGCCCTGCTCGGATCGAGCCAAAAAGAATATCAGCTAATCCTCTTATTGTCCACGGAAACTCGAAGGTAACTCGAATCGGTAAAGGAAGTCATGGGAATCGCCCCCTCCCCCACAAAACTTGAAAGGAGGAGCCAGAGGATGATAATCGGACGGCTACTTCATGTTGGCGGCAGACCTAAATCCTGTGAGGATGCCTTCTCCCTCGCCCGCTGCGGCCCCCGCCAAATCCCTCAGAGGCCGACGTTGGGCGGACGTCACTGATGAGGTGGACGCGGAGGCAGCTGCGCAGGCGGAAGTGGAGGCTTGTTACACAACGTCGGAGCTGCAGACGTTGGGCGACTTCGTTAGTCGGACCTGGTCCTGGCCTAGATTGAGGCGCAAGGCTAGACAGGGGGAGACGCGCTCGCTGGTCGGGGTTTCCGTGCCACCGCGGGTCCATGGCGGTTCCCGGCGGTCCCCCTTAGAGTTCCTGACGGCAGCCACGGACTCCATTTTAGTATCTTGCTCGTCACAGAGATCTGGCTCTGGTGAGGAGCAGGCTCGCCAGGAGGCGCCGCAGCCGTGGCTGGTGCCGGCGGGAAACCAGCCGTCGGAGTCGCTTCAGTCCAGGATGGAGACAGAGGGAGCTTTCCCTCCCCAAGGACAGGAGCAGTGTTGGGCCGCCCTGCGTGAGGCTCATCCCGAACCGCTGTTCCGTGGCCGACCAAATTCTGCCGTGGAGGAGCCAGGATATTCCGGCCGTCACCATGCGTGGCAAGCGGGCCATTGCGAAGCCGAATGGGCCGCAGGTAGGCGCCTGGCTGTGGATCCACCAGGGCGTGACAGACTTGTCGCTATGGTTCTCGGCCTCACCTGCCTAGATTCACAAACATGCTGCCAACACCCGCACTGTTCGTGTGCAACTGTGGCCATTGCCGCTGACTCGGTCGTATGCAGACGCCCTGATGAAGCGCAGACATGAGTCTTCTCCGAGTGTGATGCAGCACGTCCTATGGATGTCCCTACATCTACACCAACAAGTCCCCTAAGTTGATCAATGACTCGCTCTCAGGCCAAACTCCTACAAGCTAATGTTCACTTGTTCCTCTCCTCGTGTGACTTTGATACATCTTTGTATGGCTTCTTACTTCATGCAAATACACTATGCATTCTCAACTATGAAGCCCCAACGCGTCACCAAGACCCAACGGATGAAGTACAAGGCACAGGACGAGCAGAACACGCTGCTAAAGCTGATCACACTGGAGTCTTCGGCCCGAAGACCAGAATCTCCGGACCAACACACCGGAGTATCCGGCCCGTCTCCGGACCAGCCTCCGAATCAAGCCTAGGGACATTCTAAATACCCTCTAGAGATAGATCGGAATCTCTGGCCAGCACCGGAGTCTACGGTCTGCTACACCAGAATCTCGGTACTGCATGTTGACAAGCATGTAAAGGCCTTTGGGCCTTTGGCCCATGTAACCCCAATTTCATCCAAACTTTACTCTTTTATGCCTAAAGTGAAGGAAATATCCCCTGAGAGGCAATAATAAAGTTGTTATTATGTATTCCTCGTATATGATAGATGTTTATTTTGCATGCTATAATTGTATTGATCGGAAACGTCAATACATGTGTGTTTAATAAACAAAAAGGGTTTCTAGTTATGCCTCCCTTATAGACTAGCTTTTTGATTAACAAGACGATCAAGGTTTCCTGATCATAGACATTGGATGTTGTTAATAACAAGGTCACAACATTTGTGAAATGATGTAATGAACATTTATTCGAAGTATAGCATTACGATCAAGTCATTATGTTTATATTTCTATAACATCATACGAAGTAATCTTTATCCTTAGACCATGAGATCATGTTAATTGCTAACACCAGAAGAGTATCTTGATAACATCAAACGTCACACCGTAACAGGGTGACTATAAAGATGGGTTCAGTGCTACGAAGGTGTTATGTTGAGGCTCATGGATCAAGAGTGGAATTTTTCAATCCCGATGACGGATATACTCTGGGCAGCTCCTGCACTGTACAACAATCATGTTGTAAATTTCATGGTTGATGAAATGGATGACCCTGCGACGTATGAAGAAGCGATGATGAGCCTGGATTCCTACAAAAGGCTAGAAGCCATGAAATCTGAGATGGAATCCATGTACAAAAACCAGGTTTGGACCTTGGTAGACTTACCTCAAGATCGAAAGGCCGTTGAGAATAAATGGACTTTCAAAAGAAAAACTGATGTTGATGTTAATGTGACCATCTATAAGGCTCGACTTGTCGCAAAGGGGTTTCGACAAATTCAAGGAGTTGACTACAATGAGACATTCTCTCCCGTAGCGATGCTAAAGTCGGTTAGGATTATGTTAGCAATTGCTGCATATTTCGATTATGAAATATGGCAGATGGATGTCAAAACTGCATTTCTCAATGGTAATATTGAAGAAGAGTTGTATATGATACAACCTAAGGGTTTTGTCGATCCTAAGGATGCTGATAAGGTATGCAAACTTCAGCGATCCATCTATGGAATGAAGCAAGCATCCCGGAGTTGGAATCTTTGCTTTGATGAGGTGATCAAAGAGTTTGGATTTGTCCAAACTTATGGAGAGGCTTGTATTTACAAGAAAGTGAGTGGGAGCAATGTGACATTTCTGATATTATATGTGGATGACATATTATTGATTGGAAATGATATAGATCTTTTAAACAATGTTAAAAGTTATCTAAACAGCAAATTTTCGATGAAAGACCTTGGTGAAGCGTCATATATATTAGGCATTAAAAGATAGATCAAGGGGCCTAATTGGGCTATCGCAGAGTACATACCTTGATAGGATATTAAAGAAGTTTAATATGGTTGGAAGTAAGAAGGGGTTCTTACCTATGTTGCAAGGCAAGACATTGAGCAAGACTCAAAGTCCGGCTATGGCGGAAGAAAGAGAGATAATGGATAAGATCCCCTATGCCTCGGCCATAGGCCCTATAATGTATACCATGCTATGTATAAGACCGGATGTGGAAAATGCTATTAGTTTGACTAGTAGGTACCAATCTGATCCAGGTTCGGAACACTAGATAGAAGTCAAGAATTTCCTTAAGTACTTGAGAAGAACTAGGGATATGTTTCTTATATACGGAGGTGAAGAAGAGCTAGTCGCTAAGTGTTATGTCAATGCTAGCTTTGACACCGATCCGGATGACTCTAAGTCTCAATCCGGATACGTATTTCTCTTGAACGGAGCAGCAGTTAGTTGGACGAGTTCCAAACAACCTATGGTGGCTGGATCAACAATGGAGGCAGAATATGTTGCTGCTTCAGAAGCGGCGCAGGAAGCGGTTTGGATGAAAGAGTTCATAACGGAACTAGGTGTGGTTCCTAGTGCATTGGACCCAATGGTGATCTATTGTGACAACAATGGAGCCATAGCCAATGCCAAGGAACCGAGGTCTCACAAGAATTCCAAGCATATTAAGCACCGGTTTCACTCCATCCGCGAGCATATCAAGGATGGAGATATAAAGATTTGTAAAGTACACACGAACCTAAATGTAGCAGATCTGTTGACTAAAGTTCTCCCTAGGGCAAAACATGATCAACACCAGAACTCCATGGGTGTTAGATTTATCACTATGTGAACTAGATTATTGTCTCTAGTGCAAGTGGGAGACTGAAGGAAATATGCTCTGAGAGCCAATAATAAAGTTGTTATTATGTATTCCTCGTATATGATAGATGTTTATTTTGCATGCTATAATTGTATTGATCAGAAACGTCAATACATGTGTGTTTAATAAACAAAAAGGGTTCCTAGTTATGCCTCTCTTATAGACTAGGTTGTTGATTAACAAGATGATCAAGGTTTCCTAATCATAGACATTGGATGTTGTTAATAACAAGGTCACATCACTTGTGAAATGATGTGATGAACATTCATCCGAAGTATAGCATTACGATCAAGTCATTATGTTTATATTGCTATAACATCATACGAAGTAATCTTTATCCTTAGACCATGAGATCATGTTAATTGCTAACACTGAAAGAGTATCTTGATAACATCAAACGTCACACCGTAACAGGGTGACTATAAAGATGGGTTCAGTGCTACGAAGGTGTTATGTTGAGGCTCATGGATCAATAGTGGAATTTGTCAATCCCGATGATGGATAGATATACTCTGGGCCCTCTCGGTGATATCACATTAAGATAGCTTGCAAGCAAGTGATGTGATCACTAGAATGTTATATCACGGGAACGAGAAAAGAGTGCATGTCGGTAACGAGATCAAACTAGGTATTTGGATACCGATGATCGAATCTTGGACATTTATTATATCATGAGACAAAGGGATTAAGTTACTAGTGTTAAAGGTTCTCATGATCACAGAAGTCATCGTTGAATATGCGGGAGTGAGTACGGATCTCCATGTCCCGCTTCTGATTATTGATCTGAGAGGAGTCTCAATCATGTCTGCATTATTCACGAACCGTAGGGTTACACACCTAAGAGTTTCCGGACACCATTTTGGAGCAGATATGTTTCAGACGAAAGAATTGCAAAGTGCAGGAATTGTTTCGGGTGAAATTGCAGAAAGTGGTTATGCATGTAATATTGAAATGTTGCAAGGGGTTTTATGTGAATGTTTGTTAGTAATTAAAAAAATTCTGAATAAATTTAATAAAAGAGTTTTATTAAATGAGAGAGCATTAAACTTAGAGAATTTTAATGCATTTAGAGTGGAGACACTAAAAGAGAATGTGAAGGGGCATTTTAATGTGGAGGAGTTACCACCACATGAATGGGCGAGGTGAGGGGTCACCCCCCATGGGGCGCCGGCCATGGGAAGGGGTACCCCCCTCCTCCTATAAAAGGCCCCCCTCTTCCCCTTCTTCCTCACACCTCCTCATGAAGGATCTCTCTCCCCCTCTATAATTATTCCCCCATGGTCTCGGATTAGCGAGATACATGTTCCCGGTGGCATTTCGTCTAGAAGGAGTTGCTGCTTCTGCTGCATCGCTGGAGCGAGGAGGTGGAGGTTGTCCAGTGGCTTGAACGTGTGTGCGAGGACGGATGCGCTGCTGATTTGCGGCGCTCGGACTTCCACACGATCTCGAGATCGGCAAGTGTACGACTACATCAACCACGAGTTCCTACTCATTAACAAAACTTGTTGTCTTCGAGGGTAAGTTCTCGATGGATGTATGTCCACCCGTTGCTCTGTATCTTGTAGATAGATCTTGGTGTTTAGTTCTCATCGTAGGAATTTTTTTGTTTTCTATGTTGCGGACCCAACATAAAGTACCCCTGAACTTGTGGTGGCCTATAAATAGCCCCCACCTCTATTGTAAACCCTAGGCTTGATATTTGGAATTGGAAGAAACCCTTGTGGATCTATCTAGTTCTTGCCTCATGCTCCTTTAATAGAGGAGCACCAAATATTCCCCACCTCGTTGGAGTTTGCATCCTGCCTCCCTCGTTGTACAAGGCCTTGGCATTGAATCCCCTTGCAAAGACATAAAGATCTCACCAAGCCTCCCGCTCACCATGCCAGTTCGAGAGAGAGATCCTTGCCCGATGCCAATCCTAGGGATTGCGCTAGACCAGTTGCCACCGGCGTGAACTATTGGCTTGTACCGTGTCTTTGGTGTGTGTGTTCATCTAGTTGTTCGTGCGTTCGTTCATGGATTGCATCCCCCTCCCTCTTTCCTCGCACCTCCCTCTCGATTTCCATAGAGATTCATGAAAGATTAGGCACCCCCGAGGTTAGCCCTCAACATATGTATTAGATCTTCGTTGCTCACGAATTTCCCCACAAAATTTTCTTCTATCCACCATAAATTTGAAAATCCCCAAAAAAGAGCCCCAAATTTGCCTTTCGATCAATCTCTTGATTTGGAGTGTTATTTGTGGTTTTGATCCAACCAAATCTTGTCTTAGGTGTTGGGCCAGCTTTACCCTATGTTTTCCCAACCCAATTTGGCTAATTGTTTGTGGGTTTGAGGACCCAAGGCGTGGATTTCCGCTCAAGAACACGAGCAGTTCAAGCTGTGTCCCCACACCGGAGTTTCTGGCCCTGCAGACCGGAGTCTCCGGCCCACACCGGAGTTTCCGGTGACCTACACAAGAGTCTCCGGACCACACCGGAGTTTCCGGCCCCAGACATCGGAGTCTCCGGCCCTGACGCCTGTTTTTGACCTTTTGCCTCTAATTTTGCATTGGCTAATGTCCCCTTGTTTATTTGTGTCCCGTGTGCGTGTCGTCAACTAACAACAAGCTTCCGCATCAACACCATCCGCGCTCATCGATGCCACGGCACCGAACATGATCCCCCACCACGGCACCAAACATCATCCCGCACCACCGACCACAAGTTCATCATCACCAAGAAGGTATAACTTGCGTCACCTTGTTACCCCTATATTCCTTTGTGTGTACCTATCCCACGAGAGTGACTCATATTGTGTTTGCTTGAGCATTGTGCATTTTGTCCTTGGATAGTGAGAGTGCAAAAGGAATAGCAAGAGTGACTTGGTAGCATCAAGGGAGAGCAAAAAACAAAAAAAAGATACAAAGAAAAAGAAAATTGTTCTCCCATAGCAAAAAAGAGTCTTAAAGCTTGTAAGAAAGAGGCAAAGAAGAGCGCCAAAGGCAAGAGCACAAATCTGTTGCTCATTTTTCCTCTTTGCAAACGAGTCATCGTCTCTCCTTTCATTGGCACGACACCGAGCTTAGTCTTCGTTAGGACATTTTGTTGCTCATTTTCATAGTCGTGTCAATCCGAACAATCTCCACGTGTGTGTGTATAGTCGTAATTTCCGTCACCTCTTTTGAGTTGTTAACCCTTACCTTTGAATTGCGTTTTGTTGGATCTTACCCACTTTTGACTATCCATTTTCTTTTGGTTGGTTCTTTGGCATTCCACAACACTAACCAACCACCAACAAGCTTTTGAGAGTTAATTCTTTCTTTAGTGTGAGCTTTCTTTGCGATTTCACTTTCCAAGCTAATAGTTCTTATTTGTGGGTCCTAGTTCGGTTCAATCCCCAAGGTGAGGTTGAAGGTTAACCCACAACACATATTGCTTTCCATATACAATCCATTGTTGTTTTTCGCATGATGGATAGGCATGGTGAGGCGAGCCAACCACCTCTACCCGAGGATGAAAAAGGAGGACCGTACATGACACGTGGAAGACACTACATCATCCGACAAGATTTCCGTGATCGTTTCCATGTGTTTGAGACCCATCAAGATGAACAATTTCGCGACACTCTAGCCGAATTCAAGAGCATTGACAACCACTTCGACGGACTCCAACAACAAATGCCTAATATGCGACAAGGCTTCATCAACCTCCACCAAGAGACGAGAGCCATGCACATTAACTTCGCCAACCAAAATGAAGCTTTACAATGGTCGATGGCTGAGCTCGCACAGAACACAAGGTCGCGCCCACGTGCATCAAGCTCTTCAAGGTATCATTCAAGTGCGTCAAGCTTTTCTCGCCATCGCATCCCACCTCAACAAGATCTTCCTGCAAGTTCTCCAAGACATGATGAAGCACCCGTGGTGGAAGATGGAAGTTCTTCGCACTATGTACCTTCCCCACGACATGCCGCAACATCAATCTATGATGGTGATTTCTCCTCAAGGCTGCAAGCAAGGCGAGACGAACATCGTCGTCACGCAAGAGCTTTGGTGATCCAACAAGCACAACCACATGAGGAACCACGAGTGGAACCTCGAGTACAACCTCAACTACACCAACAACATACACGTGACATACTTGCAACTACAAGTGATGACTCCAACTTGGAGGACCAAGCTCGACTTCGACATGAAGCTCTCCGAGATCCTTATCTTCATCATCGCTGTCAATAACATCCGCGTCATCACCATGGTCACCATGATGAGCCTCCTCCACCATATCAAGACATGGAGCATCAAATGGTACATATTGAGCGATGCCCACCATGTCATGAGGCTCAAGACCATGATCTTTATCGTGAGGCCCATGTGCCTAATCCGCACCGTCCACCAAGGAACGAGTCTCCTCTTCATCAACAACTGCTTCAAGAGGCTCAACATCGTAATACCCTCGTGAGGCCCAAGCGCCTCAACCTCATCAACCACCGCGCCAAGAGAAAGAGCAAGCTCCTCAACAATGTCGCGAAAGTTCTACCTCCTCAACCGCAAGTGCATCAACAAGCTCACCAAGCACGTCACAATGACCACATAGTAGATGAAGACTGTCAACATCATGTCCACAACCACTACCGTGATCACAATGATGAAGAAACTTTTGGCAAGCTGATACATTGCAAATGTATCTATAATTTTTGATGTTCCATGCTTGGTTTTATCCACTTTCTTGTGTTTTGTTCCAACTTTGGAGTACTTTTATTATGATTTCTTGGACTAACCTATTAACAAGAGCCACAGTGCCAGCTGCCTGTTTTCTGTTGTTTTTGGTTCCAGAAAAGTCAGAAAATGAATATTCTCGGAATTGGACGGGACAAAATCCAAAGTGCCTATTTTTCTGGAAGGGATCAAGTGCCAGAATACGAGATGGAGAAGGGCTGGGGTCCGGCCACACCACCTGGCCACGCGACCAGGCCTGGCCCGCGCCAGGGGGTGGTCTGGCCGACCCCAGCACCCCCTCGGCCTCTCCTTATGCCTATAATTTGCCCTCGGGACGAAAACCCTAGGGACACGATCAAAAATCCACAGAAGAGTCTGTAGCCGCCGTTGTCTCTGTCCCTAGATCGGGGGGGGGGATCTGAAGCTCTTCCCGGCACCCTGCCGGAGAGGGGAATTCACCCTGGAGTCCTTCTTCATCACCATGCAAGCCTCCGGTGTGATGCGTGAGTAGTTCATCCTTGGACTACAGATCCATGTAGTAGCTAGATGGCTGGTTTCTCCTCCTTTGTGCTTTCATGTTTAGATCTTGTGAGCTCCGTTCATGATCAAGATCATCTATTTGTAATTCTTACATGTTGTGTTTGCAGGGATCCGATGGATATTGAGATGCTATTTCAGATTGATTATTGATTCTATCATGTCTTTGTTATTTGAGATCTTGCATGCTTTCCGTTGTTAGTAGCTATCTTGGGCAAGTGGATGCTAGCAACTCCAAGAGTTAGTATTTATGCTCGATAGTGGGTTCATGCCTCTGGTAATCTGGAGAAGTGACAGAAATCTCTAAGGTACTAGATGTGCTCTTGCTACTAGGGAGAAAACAACAATCTTTTGTTCATAGAGAAATCGTATTGTTTACTTTACACGCAGTTCGTAAAGCAATAATCTGTTGCTTGCAACTTAATACTGGAGGGGGTTCGGATGATAACCTGAAGGTGGATTATTAGTCATAGATGCAGTTGGATGGCGGTCTATGTATTATGTTGTAATGCCCAATCAAGCCTCAAAGGAGTTAAGATGATTAGTATATGCATGTATTGCTTTCTCGGTGTTTGTCAATTGCCCCGCTGTAATTTGTTCACCCAGCATGTTATCTATCTAAGGAGAGCCACCTCTAGTGAACTATGGATCCCGGTCCTTTTATTTACATACAATCTATAAATTGTTTCTGCTTTGTGTTTACTTTCTGCAAAATTTTACTTCTTTCCATTCGATACGTTTAATCCTTTGTTTTCCGCAAAACATGGTGAGATTGACAACCTCATCGCAAGTTGGGGACAAAGTTCTGTGGTTGTGTTGTGCAGGTCTCCACGTTGCTACTAGCACCGGTAGTGCGCCCTGCCAAAGCTCAGCTAGTAACACCTTTGGGGTGTTTCCTTGCGCCTACTGGTTCGATTAAACCTTGGTTTCATAACTGAGGGAAACTTGCTGCTGTGCTCATCATACCTTCCTCTTGGGGTTCCCAACAAGCTGTACATCAACACCGCCATTAAGCATTTTTCTGGGCACCGTGCATTGAGCCATCACAAGCTCAAGTTCACAATGCCCAAGTTCACTAGTTCCAATGATCCCAAAGAATATCTCTCATGGGCGCTAAAAGTGGACAAGATCTTCTGCATGCACAATTATAGTGATGAGAAGATGGTTGCCATGGCTTCACTTGAGTTTGATGACTACGCCAACCTTTGGTGGGAACACGTACAAGTTGCTCGTGACGCAAGAGAAGAGCCACCAATCACAACTTGGCATGACATGAAGTCTCATATGAGACCCCACTTTGTTCCTACGCACTACACGCATGACCTCTTCAACAAGTTGCAATCGCTTAGCCAAGGGACAAAGACCATGCAAGAGTACTTCAAGCAAATGGAGCTCAACATGATCCGCCTCAACATTAAAGAGTGGGAGAAAACTTTGGCACGTTTCCTCATTGTGGCTTGAACAATCCAATCAAGCGCATCGTCGAGTTTCAAAAATATGCCAACATGGTTGAGGTTGTGCACATTGCAACAAAGGCCGAGCGTCAAGTACAAGAGGACATCAGGTACAACAACCCCAAGACATATTTCACCTACAACAAAGGCCGAGCATCAAGTACAACTGCTACACCAACTGCCTTCAGTGGAAGATCATCAAGTACCTCCAAGCCTTCCTTCAAGCCCACACTTCCACAAGGAAAACCGCCCCCTAGCGGCAAGCATACAAAAGATGACCCACCATGCAACGACAAATGCTACAAGTGTGGAGTCAAAGGACAGAAGTCTACCACTTGTGGAAACAAGAAAGTATTGTTCATCCATGACAATGGCGACAAAGAGTACTTGAGTGAAGATGAATTTGATGCCCGAGTCAAGGAAGCAATGGCAAGGCAACACATGGAAGATGACCAAGAACTCCTCATGTGTCAACATGATGCAAGTCCATCGCTTGTCGTCACAAGGATTTTGGCCACTCAATCCCAGGAACATGAAGATCAAAGTTCCAACATCTTCCAAACGTGTGCCAGCATGAATGGGAAATCTATCAAAGTTATGATCGATGGAGGGAGTTACCACAACCTTGCTAGCACCGAGTTGTGTGGGAAGCTTAACCTCACCCTCCATCCTCACAAGCACACCTACCATGTGCAATGTCTAAGTGACCAAGGATCCATGAAGATCAAGCACACCTTAAAGGTAACTTTCGCAATTGGTCCTTACAAAGACACAGTGGAGTGCGATTATGTTCCCATGTGGGTTTACCATATGCTACTTGGTCAACCTTGGTAATTCAACAAAGGTTCTCTAAATGATGACCGCACCAATGTCTACACCATCAAATGGCTTAAAAAGACTTGTGTTTTGCAACCAATGACTCCTAGCCAAATAATTGCGGATAATGCAAATTCTTTATCTGTTGGGTTCGCAGCATAGAAAAGAAAAAAATTCCTACGATAAGAACTATACGCCAAGATCTATCTACTAGATACAAGCAACGGGTGGATATACATCCATAGAGAACTTACCCTCGAAGACAACAAAGCTTTGTTAACGAGTTTGAACTTGTGGATGATGTAGTCGTACACTTGCCGATCTCAAGATCGTGATGAAGTCCAGCACGTCCATCAGATCCAGCTCCAGCAAGTCCAGCACCGCAAAGCACCGGTGCATCCGTGATTGCACACACATCCGGTACCCCGACAACCTCCGTCCCTCGCTCCAGCAAAGCAGTGGAAGCAGCAACTCCTTTCCAGATAAAGCCACCGGGAACATGTATCTCTCTAATCCGAGACCATGGGAATAACTAGAGGGGGAGAGATATCCTTCACGAGGAGGTGTGTGTGTGAAGGTGTGAGAGGGGGGCCTTTTATAGGAGGAGGGGAGGGTACCCCTCCCCATGGCTGGCGCCCCATGGGGGGTGACTCCTCACCTCCCCCATTCATGTTGTGGTAACCCCTCCACATTAAAACGCCCCTTCACATTCTCTTTTAAAGTTTCCACTTTAAATGCATTAAATTTCTCCAAATTTAATGCTCTCTCATTTAATAAAACCCTTTTATTAATTTTATTCAGAATTTTGTTAATTACTTTAATTAACAAATATTCACATAAACCCCCCTTCAACATTTCAATATTACATGCAGAACCAATTTCAGCAATTTCTCCCAAAACAGTTTTGGTGTCTATTGAAATAATTCCAGCGCTTTCTTAAATCTTTATCTGAAACATATTTGCTCCAAATGGTGTCGGTATCCCTTAAGTCTGTCACCCTACGGTTCGCTAATAATGCAGACATGATCGAGACCCCTCTCCGATCAATAATCAGCAGAGGGACTTGGAGATCCGTACTAACTCCCACATATTCAACAATGACTTGTGATCGTGTGAACCTTTAACGTCGTAACTAAATCCCTTTGTCTCCAAATACATGTCTGAGATTCGATCATTGGCATCCAAATACCTAGTTTGATCTCGTTACCGACATGCACTCTTTTCTCGTTCCTGTGATATAACATTCTAGTGATCACATCACTAGCTTGCAAGCTATTTCAATGTGATATCACTGAGAGGGCCCGGAGTATATCTATCCATCATCGGGATGGACAAATCCCACTCTTGATCCACGAGCCTCAACATAACACCTTCATAGCACTGAACCCACCTTTATAGTCACCCTGTTACAATGTGACGTTAGATGTTGTCAAGATACTCTTACAGTGTTAGCAATTAACATGATCTCATGGTCTAAGGACTAATATTACTTCGTATGATGTTATAGCAATATAAACATAATGACTCTGATCGTAATGCTATACTTCGGATGAATGTTCATCACATCATTCCACCAATGTTGTGACCTCATTATTAACAACATCCAATGTCCATGATCAGGAAACCTTGATCATCTTGTTAATCAACGAGCTAGTTTATATGAGAGGCATTACTAGGAACTTTGTATTTTGTTTATTAAACACACATGTATTAACATTTCCAATTAATACAATTATAGCATGCAAAATAAACATTTATCATAAACATGGAATAAGATAATAACCACTTTATTATTGCCTCTCGGGCATATTCCCTTCAGTCTCCCACTTGCATTGGAGTCAATAATCTAGTTTGAAAAACTTTGCGTATTGAACACTATGGCTTTCTAGTGTTGCATATACGCGATTGCTAGTGGTTCATAATCTCCGGATCTGACAGTTTTAGGTCCGTGTGTATTTGCATGTCTTTGCGTCTCTACGCATCACTCATTCTCAAATGAGATGGCATTGCATAAATTTGGTCCTTTGGTGAGACCTTTAGTTCATTCGGGTTAAAATATGTTGATATTATTGTCATGCAATATATCTTCATAGTATTAGCCCATGTTGAACCACACCTAGTTTGATAAAAAACTATTTAACACAAATGCCCTCCTTTGCTACTACTATAGCAGTCATATACTTAGCCTTTTGTTGTAACTTTGGAACTCATCCAAATCCATCATGGAACATCCTTTCCATTACATTGTGCTACCCATAGTCTAAATTAAGATAAATTAAATTTCTATCTTGTGACAAAACTAGTATCAATGTAACACTTTTCAATGTACTACCTTTAACTATTTGTCACTTACACATGATATATTCTTAGTTCTTCCAAAGCTCATAAGAATATCTTTACTATCCTCCAATGATCATCTTATGAATCATTCTGGTATGTGCTCATAACATTTAGAGCATAGGACATATCTGGATATATACATATCACGGTATAATCGATCAAAATTTTCATGTGATTTTACTCACCAAGTGTTGAAACACTTGAATCTTGATACAATCATTTCCATGCAGCAAGAACCTTTCTTGTTGTTTCCATATTGAACCCTTTCAATATCTCATATATGTATGTCTGGCATAACCATATCAGCGCCTCAATCTATCCATATAAACATTGGTGCCAAATATTTCGGTTTTGCCCAAGTCTTTCATAAAAATCCTATTTTAATGAAATTCTTTAACTTGTGTCAATAAAATATACATCATTTCCAATCAACAATATGTACTCTGCATAATGTATTGGAAATTTGTCTCAGCGCTCCCACTTAATTTCTTGCAAATGCAAGCATCTTCATCATCTCCGATGAAATTAAACTCCTTTAACATTTTCATCATGGTGAAGATTCCAACTCCGTTATGCTCACTTCAACTATTGAAGTTTGCATGCCCCTTTAGCACCCTTTGAATTAACAAAACCCTTTAGACCGTGTCATGTACACGTCCTAGGTAACCATTCTATTAGAAGAACCTTGTTTTGTTTATTCAACTACCATATACCAAATTATATGTAGTGGTTGCTACATTAATCCGTCAAGACTAAATATCGCTATGAAAGATCAAATATTGTCATAGTCAACTCCTTGAACATTGCCGTAAACTTCTTTCCGACATGTCGACTATTTCATACATGTTAAACATCCATGTCTATTTGTTTATAGATCCAAACACAACTGATAGGCTTCACGCCTTTTAGGAGGGTCTTCCAAGTTCAGAAACTTGATTTCTTGTGTATGGATACAATCACGGATTCTATGACTTCTAGTCATTTTATGGAGTCAGGGCCCATCATCGCTTCTTTGCATGCAGTCGGTTCATCATTGTCAAAACAATAATGACTTCTATTTCAAATATTACTATTTGATTCATACTGACCCACATGGTTCAATAGGAACTCTAATCTCCAAGATCACACCCTTTGTAATCACGGGAGCCATGAGCATTGCGGCCGCCACCAGGATACTTTCCGGCGGTGCGCTACTTAGCACATATAGCTAAGGTTCAACAACCTTATCAAAGTTCTATTGTCCTCCCACTTAACTTTTCACGAAAAATTCCTTCTCAAGAAACTTAACGTTCCGAGTGACAAACTCTTTTTTCCTCGGTGTTATGGAGGAATTCCCAAAAAATTCTTTTGGATAACCTACAAAGACGTGCTTATCCGACTTTGGTTGTAAACATTTTACTTATGCATAGCATACCAAAATTTAAGAAAAGACAATTCGGGTTTTATCCCAAACCATAACTCATATGGTGTCATTTCAAAGGATCACGATGGTGATCTTTTCAGTGTAAAAGCGGTAGTCTCTAAAGTTTAATCCTTAAAACATAATGGCAGTTTTATAAATGACACCTTTGATCTTACCATGTCAAACAAGGTTTGATTTGATCTCTCGAATATACCATACTCCTATGGTTTATCGGGAAATGCAAATTCGTGGAACAATTCCTGAAATCTTAGGTGTTTTGCTAAACCTGTAACTCAAATATCTTCCTTTATGATCAAATCATAAACTCTTTTATTTTCTTGTTACAATTATTTTTCACTTCATCTTGAAAGTCTTTGAACAATTTTCAAATGTTTCATACTTCTTCCTTATTAAGTAAATATTCACTCAAATTTCTGGAGAAAGCATATGAAGCAAAAAGATCCATCACATATGGCTACACATAATGGACTATCAACATGCATAATATCCAATAAGTTAGTCATCCGTTCCTCTTTGGCCTATGGACGGAGTTTCAATTATCTCGAGGAAAGTTTCACAAGTGTCAATTGATCAAAATCAAAAGACTCCAAAAATCCATCAACATGGAGTTTCTTCATGTTTACTTTCCAATATAATTCAAATAGCGATGTCACTTCATAAGTGATCTTCCAATCATTTGTCTTACAACATTTTAGCAATATTGTTTATGGATGTGATTTCTCCAACTAGACTTGTAAAAGTTCATCCATCCTTTATGGAATACGGTAATTATTTGGACAACCATTCTTCTCGTAATACCAGAAAAAAATAACAATTATTAAAACAAATCTTGAAGGCTAGGTTTGACGATGACGAAAGCACAATAACACTTTATTTGTTTTCAATGAACATCATCACTTATTCTCTTGCCAGTTACTTAGGCCGTTGTAGTTCATGAATTCTGTTGTTCTGTACGACACTTCACACCAACCAATTCAGTATCCAATACCGGTATCCAATACCTCAGAACCACATTGTTTAACAAGTAAGGAATACAACCATAACATGTATATCTTCTATATACCTCAGTTGGACATCTCCAACCTTTTCTTTTCTGCCAAATATTTTATAGATTCTCTTTCAACAATTCCTGTTATTTTAAAAGAATCTATCAACATCAGTAGTGGTGTCATTCACATGACACATAGTACAAAGTGTATATAGTCAAATACTAATACCTTTGGACTTGCACTTTGAAGTGGATCACCATCATCAAATGTTTGGTGTTCTTTAAAAAATCCATTCTTTAGTAATCTATTAGTGTAGGAAACACTTTACTTACATCTTCTATTCATCCTTATCATGACAAATTTCATGATCAAGCTACTATAGCCTATAAGGAAGAATCACGAGTATGACGTTAGTTCCCAAAACCTTTTTGGGAGATCCGGATGTCTAGCATCTCCATCCTTCACAAATTCTCATACAATATGAGAACATGTATTTTGCTAAATTATACTCAATCATAATGCGACCAAAAACATTGTTTCAGATATCACAATATCTTCCACACATGATGGATTCTGAAACAATTTTTTAGCTCCTAGATAATCTTGATATTAAAACAACTTTTGAATATCGATAATCATGGAGGCAAACATGATACTTTAGATACTAACATTGGAATTCTTACTCTTGATTTAATACTACTTATTAAACTTCATGGAGTAAATAGAGTTAGCTGAAAGTTTGAAATATGACTTCTAAACTTTAAATGGACATTCAAAACAATACGATACGAGTTCGTAAAGTAAATATCCAGAATTCTATAGTTCTATTATCTCAATTAAAACTAAGCATAAGGTAGTGAACATATGCCAATGACTACAACAAATTATGCAAATTCACTTCGATTTAGTTTATAAAAAATTGAGTTCGACTAATCCAAATTAGAAATCAACTCCCACTCAAAAACGACATCCCTCGTGCCTTTTTGGTGATTACATGAACCAAATACACTACACCAAGTCTGATCATCACTTGAGTCGGTGTAGCTTCAAAGGCGAGCATCAATATGGGCATCACATCAACTATGTGACTCATGCTTAACCTTTTGGTCCGTGATCTGAGGCCATGTATGTACATGCTAGGCTCTCCAAGTAAGAACCTTAGTATCTGCGTGTGTAAAACAGTCTTACACCTGTTGTATGAAAGCGTGGAGTCGAGTACACCCGATCATCACGTGATGTCTCGAAACATGATCCATAGAACAGTGCATACTCAAGGAAGAACACATTTTATCTTGATATCTAAATGAGGGATCATCTTACAATGCTACTAAAAGCGCCAAACTAGCAATATAAGATGCAAACATCTAATGTGTAAAGTGAGATGATATGGTCCATGCATTTGACCTCTATCATTTGAATTGTGGTATGATCTCTATCATTCCTTTGTGTGTAAGGCCAAGGTCTATGGAACTTCTTTCATGTATTTTGAATTGTGTCTATGGAACTTACAGTTAAGTGTGTTGTAAGAGTATCTATCATACATCTACTTACAACATTACCATATCATGACACTAGCCCAGCAATTATATAAACTAGATGCCTCTAATTTATCCATTGCAAGTTTTACGTGGCTTAGGGATTTTAGAGATAGAACCGGTCTTACCTACGAACATGGAACCACAATGATGATAACTAAGTTATTAGCAACTCGTTGTAAATCAGATATTGGCTGTAGTAGGAGAGACAGACACCTGCTAGCCACTTATGCAAAACTAGTTGCATGTCAGTCGTGGAACCGGTCTCATGTGCGATGACATGTAAGGTTGGTCCGGGCCGCTTCATCCCACTATGCCACCAATATCCAAAATACATGAAAGAAGCAATAACATGATCATCATCGCCCACATACTCTTATGTGTTCTACCCCTGCAAAGCATCTACGCATAGATCAGGCTCTGATACCACTATTGGCTTCGCAGCATAGAAAACAAAAAAATTCCTACGATGGGAACTATATGCCAAGATCTATCTACTAGATACAAGCAACGGGTGGATATACATCCATAGTGAACTTACCCTCGAAGACAACAAAGCTTTGTTAACGAGTTGGAACTCGTGGATAATGTAGTCATACACTTGCCGATCTCAAGATCATGATGAAGTCCAGGAGGTCTGGCTCCAGCACGTCCATCAGATCCAGCTCCAGCAAGTCCAGCACCACCAAGTCCAGCACCGCAAAGCAGCAGTGAATCCGTGATCGCACACACGTCCGGTACCGCGACAACCTCCGTCCCTCACTCCAGCAAGGCAGAGGAAGCAGCAACTCCTTTCCAGATAAAGCCACCGGGAAGATGTATCTTGCTAATCCGAGACCATGGGATTAACTAGAGGGGGAGAGAGACCCTTCACGAGGAGGTGTGTGTGTGTGTGAAGGTGTGAGAGGGGGGACTTTTATAGGAGGAGGGGAGGGTACCCCTCCCCATGGCCGGCGCCCCATGGGGGGTGACTCCTCACCTCCCCCATTCATGTGGTGGTAACCCCTCCGCATTAAAATGCCCCTTCACATTCTCTTTTAAAGTCTCCACTTTAAATGCATTAAATTTCTCCAAATTTAATGCTCTCTCATTTAATAAAACCCTTTTATTAATTTTATTCAGAATTTTTTTACTTACTTTAATTAACAAACATTCACATAAAACCCCCTGCAACATTTCAATATTACATGCAGAACCAATTTCAGCAATTTCACCCGAAACGATTTCGATGTCTATTGAAATAATTCCAGCGCTTTCTTAAATCTTTGAAACATATTTGCTCCAAATTGTGTCAGTATCCCTTAAGTGTGTCACCCTACGGTTCGCGAATAATGCAGACATGATCGAGACCCCTCTCCGATCAATAATCAGTAGCGGGACCTAGAGATCCGTACTGACTCCCACATATTCAATGATGACTCTTGTGATCATGTGAACCTTTAACGTCATAACTAAATCCCTTTGTCTCGCGATATATTACATGTCCGAGATTCAATCATTGGCATCCAAATATCTAGTTTGATCTCGTTACCGACATGCACTCTTTTCTTGTTCCCGTGATATAACATTCTAATGATCACATCACTTACTTGCAAGCTATTTCAATGTGATATCACCGAGAGGGCCCAGAGTATTTCTATCTATCATCGGGATGGACAAATCCCACTCTTGATCCATGAGCCTCAACATAACACATCCGTAGCACTGAACCCACCTTTATAGTCACCGTGTTACGGTGTGACGTTTGATGTTATCAAGATACTCTTCCGGTTTTAGCAATTAACATGATCTCATGGTCTAAGGACTAAGAGTAATTCGTATGATATTATCGCAATATAAACATAATGACTATGATCGTAATGCTATACTTCAGATGAATGTTCATCACATCATTCCACCAATGTTGTGACCTCGTTATTAACAACATCCAATGTCCATGATCAGGAAACCTTGATCACCTTGTTAATCAATGAGCTAGTTTATATGAGAGGCATTACTAGGAACTTTGTATTTTTTTATTAAACACACATGTATTAACGTTTACAATTAATACAATTATAGCATGCAAAATAAACATTTATCATAAACATGGAATAAGATAATAACCACTTTATTATTGCCTCTCGGGCATATTCCCTTCATTATCAAGGGCGCAATCCACAACACAAACTTTTGAGAAGAGTGGTGAGCGAGAGAACCACCTCATAGAGAGTGAGAGCCACAAGCCTACCTCGAGTGGAAAAACTCAGAGTGTTCTTCTTGCCGCTAAAAGTGAGATGAGAGAAGTGAGGAATAACCCATCCATCTTGCACTATGTCCTCATTTGCAAGGGCCTAGCTAGTGCAAGGAACTAATGACTTGACAAATATTCCTACTTCTTTGATGATTGTTTTGCAGGAATTCAAAGATGTGTTCCCCGAAGAGCTCCCACATGGACTACCTCCTCTTCGCGGCATCGAACATCGCATTGACCTCATACCCGGCGTACCGCTACCGAACTGCGCCGCCTACCGCACGAACCAAAAGGAGATATAACGCCAAATCAAGCAACTCATCTCCAAAGGTTTGATCCAAGTAAGCACTAGTCCAAGTGCGGTACCCATGATTCTTGTTCCGAAAATGGATGATACATTGCAGTTATGCATGGACAGCCGTTCAATCAATGCTATCACCGTGCGTTACCCACATCCTGTACCACATCTCGATGTCATGCTTGATGAGTTGTGTGGAGACAATATTTTCTCGAAAATTGATTTTCGTAGTGGTTACCATCAAATATGCATGGTGGAAGGTGATGAATGGAAACCCGCCTTCAATACCAAATTTGGTCTCTCTGAATGGTTGGTCATGCCCTTGGGCTTATCTAATGCCCCATGCACCTTCATGCGCCTTATGAATCAAATTTTGCATTCTCTCATTGGAAAAAGTATTGTTGTCTATTTCAATGATATACTTGTTTATAGGAAGTCACTTAAGGAACATGTTACACATGTCAAGGAAGTCTTACAAATCCTTAGACATGAAAAGCTATATGCTCATCTTCGCAAGTGCACTTTTTCCAAAGACAAGTTGATTTTTCTTGAATTTGTCGTTTCTTCGAAAGGCATTGAAGTTGATGTTTCCAAGGTAAAGGACATAGGAGATTGGCCCATCCCCACATATGTGAGTGAACTCCGAAGTTTTCATGGGTTGGTCGGTTTCTATCATCGCTTTGTGAAATACTTTTCTACCATTTCTTGTCCTCTCAACGAGTTGACAAAAAATAATTTCACCTTCGTGTGGGGATAGAACAACAAAAAGCTTTTGATGAACTTAAAAAGAGGCTCACTGAAGCACCTCTTCTTGCATTACCGGATTTCACAAAAACTTTTGAGATAGAGTGTGATGCTATTGGTATTGGCATTGGAGGAGTCCTCATGCAAAATGGACGTCCTATTGCCTACCATAGCAAGAAACTTGATGGTGCTCGCCTTAACTATCTGGTTTATGATAAAGAGATTTTTTCCTTAATTCGTGTTCTTCAAGTTTGGCAACACTACCTTTGACCTAAGGAATTTATCATACATTCTGACCATGAGTCATTGAAATATCTCAAAGGCCAAGCCAACTTGAGCAAGAGACATGCTAAGTGTGTTGATTTTATGGAGTCTTTTCCTTACATTGTCAAGTATAAGAAGGGTAAAGATAATGTACTTGCAGATGCTTTGTCTTGCAAGAACACAAGCCTTCTTACTCAACTTGAAGTAAAAGTGTTAGGTCTTGATGAAATCAAAACTTTGTATGCTTCCGACCCGTTCTTTGGACCAATTTTTGCAAAGTGCTCCATTTATAAAGGATTTGATGATTTCTATTTGCATAAGGGCTTTCTATTTAAGCAAAACAAGCTTTGCATTCCAAAGTCGTCTCTTCAACTTTTGCTCCTCCAAGAATCACATGGTGGAGGCCTCATGGGTCACTTTGGCCATGACAAGACATTGTACATGCTCTCCAATCACTACTTTTGGCCCAATATGAAGCGTGACATGGAACACTACATCCAACGATGCACTACTTGTGTTCAAGCTAAGCACAAATCTAACCCCCCTGGTCTTTATATGCCATTGCTGATTCCTTATGCACTTTGATCTGGCATTAGCATGGATTTTGTGTTAAGATTGCCTAGGTCTAAGCATGGTCATGGTTCTATATTTTTTTGTTGTGGATCGCTTTTCCAAAATGGCACACTTCATACCGTGCCATAAGACCGACGATGCTTCACATGTTGCCATTTTTTTAGGGAAATCGTTCATCTTCATGGTGTGCCAAGAAAAATCGTCTCCGACCATGATGTCAAATTCATGAGATACTTATGGAAGACCCTCGTGGCCAAGCTCGGCGTTAAGGTACTCTTATATTCCGTGTCGCATCCACAAACCGATGGCCAAACCGAGGTCGTCAATCAAAGCCTCGGGACTCTTCTACACATGTTGATCAAGAAGAATCTTAAGGATTGGGAGGAATGCATTCCCCACTCCGAGTTCACCTACAATCGATCCAAGCACTCAACAGCCTAGCTGAGTCCCTTCATGATCATCTATGGCTTCGAGCCCCTCACTGTGCTTGACATACTACCACTCCCTCTCCACGAGTGCACCAACATGGACATCGACAAGCTTGCAAAAGCGATGAAGAAGCTTCATGAAGAAACAAGAGCTACTATCAAGCAACAAGTCCTTTATCGGGCATCAAGGCTAAACAAGGACAATAAAGAGATGGTCTTCTAACAAGGCGACCTTCTATGGATACACTTGAGAAAGGAGCGTTACCCCAAGGAGCGTGACTCCAAGCTCAAACCAAGAGGAGATGGTCCCTTCAAGGTCCTTAAGATAATCAACAACAATGCCTACATCATCGACATCCCGACCTCCAAGTACCTTGTGAGCAATACATTCAATGTCAAGGAGCTTTCAACCTACCATGGAGATGTTCAAGATGATAACCATGAAGAGTCGAGGATGAATCTTTCCCAAGGGGGGAGATGATGCAGCCCATCCTACGGGCGTCCTTACATCTACACCAACAAGTCAACAAGGTGGACCAATGACTCGCTCTCAAGCCAAACTCCTACAAGCTAAGGTTAACTCGCTCCTCTCCTCATGTGACTTTGTTACCTCTTTGGATGGCTTGCTACTTCATGCAAATACACTATGCATTCTCAGCTATGAAGCCCCAACGCATCACCAAGCCTTTATGGATGAAGTACAAGGAGTAGGACGAGAAGAACATGCTGCTATAGCAGATCACACGAGTCTCCGGCCTAGAAGATCGGAATCTCCGGACCACCACACCGGAGTCTCCGACCCGTCTCCAGACCAGCCTCCGAACCAAGCCTAGGGACATTCTGAACACCCCTCTAGAGACAGACCGGAGATAGACTAATAGCTCCGTCCTGCACCGGTGTCTCCAGTCCGCTACACCGGAATCTCTAGACTACATGTTGACAAGCATGTAAAGGCCTTTGGACCTTTGGCCCATGTAAGCCCAATTTCATCCAGACTTTACTCTTTTATCCTATAAATAGCCCCCACCACTATTGTAAACCCGAGGCTTGATATTTGGAATTAGAATAAACCCTTGTGGATCTATCTAGTTCTTGCCTCATGCTCCTTTGATAGAGGAGCAACAAATACCCCCACCTCGTTGGAGTTTGCATCATGCCTCCCTCGTTGTACAAGGCCTTGGCATCGAAGCCCCTTGCCAAGACGTCAAGATCTCACCAAGCATCTCGCTCACCGTGCCGGTTCGAGAGAGAGATCGTTGCCGGACACAGATCCTAGGGATTGTGCCGGACCGGTTACCGCCAGCGTGAGCTATTGGCTTGTATTGTGTATTTGTGTCTATGTGAGTTCCTCTAGTTCTTCGTGCATGCGTTCGTGGATTTCATCCCCTCCCTCTTTCCCTCGCACCTCCCTCTCGATTTCCATGGGGATTCGTGAAAGATCAGGCACCCCCGAGGTTAGCCCTCAATAGAGTGAGTCCCCATCGCCGCGCCATCACTGTCGCACCCGACCCACCTCTCATGAGCCTCGTCCCATGGCGACCCCTTCCTACCGCCCATCGGCCCGCCGATCGCTGGCTAGATGCTCGCTGGAGTGTCCTCTATCACCGAATGGGACTCGGAGGTCCGAGTCCCAGCGCAACGGGAGCGACGAGGAGCGCAGGGACCTGCAGCAGGATCCCTATGATCGCATGGCTTCGTCGGCCAGGGGCTCCCCGCGTGGTTGCTCGCCCTTGCATCAGACGCCACCACGTAGAGCATCATCGTATGCGTGTCTGCAGAGTGAGAGGGACCTTCATGATGATCTCGTGCATCGCCCACAGGAGACCTCCAGTAGGTTGGTCGCACACAGGAAGGAGGCTCGCGGGACGCTGGGAAACGGGCGCTCGCAAGGTATTCGACTGCAGGCCGAACCCAGGCATTAGAGTGTTGTAGCTCCATCTGGGGGAAATAAGAAGAACAAGAAGAGGAGGAAGAACTACCAGGGGAACGACACGGGAGGCCAGCAGGGAGGCGCGTGCATGGGAGGGGACATATTGGGATCCGCCCAGTAGTGCAGCATGTCGTACCTGGCTCAGGCCACGAACTTACTCAGGGGGAGTCATCTGCTGTTGGGACGAGTACTCAGCGCAAGAAGTCCCCCACGCACAACAAGTGCTTTAACTGTGGGGAGGTCGGGCACTTTCTCTCGGATTCTATGGATTGTACTGCCCGCTCTTAGAATGACAAACTTCCAAGCCAATCATTGTCCTTCTCCGTGACCCCGCATGAAGACACGATCCCCCGAGACAACTACCACGGTTACCACAAAATCCGAGAGAAACGACCTCCCCACAGTTAAAGCATTTGTTGTGCGTGGGGGACTTCTGGCGTTGAGTACTCGTCCCAACGGCAGATGACTCCCGCTAAGTCAGTTCGCGGCCTGGGCCAGGTACGACATGCTGCACTAGTGGGCGGAGCCCAATATGTCCCCTCCCATGCACGGGCCACCCTGCTGGCCTCCCGTGTCATTCCCCTAGTAGTTCTTCCTCCTCTTCTTGTTCTTCTTATTTCCCACAGCAGGAGCTGAAGCACTCTGATGCCTGGGTTGGGCCTAAAGTCAAATACCCTGCGAGCGCCCGCTTCCTAGCATCCTGCGAGCCTCCTGCCTGTGCGCGACCAACCTACTGGAGGTCTCCTATGGGCGATGCACGAGCTCATCATGAAGGTCCCTCTCACTCTGCAGACACGCATGCGATGGCGCCCTCACCAGCGGCGGCCGACGGAGGGGCGAGCAGCCACACGGGGAGCCCCTGGCCGACGAAGCCATGTGATCATAGGGATCACACCGTAGGTCTCTGTGCTCCTCGTCGGTCCGGTTGCGCTGGGGCTCAGACCTCCGGGTCCCGTTCGGTGACAGAGGACGCTCCAGCGAGCGTCTAGCCAGCGACCGGTGGGCCGAACGGTGGTAGGAAGGGGTCGCCATGGGACGAGGCTAAGGAGAGGTGGGTCGGGTGCGCCAGTGATGGCGAGGCGATGGGGACTCACTCTGTTGAGGGCTAACCTCGGGGGTGCCTGATCATTCACGAATCCCCGTGGAAATCGAGAGGGAGGTGCGAGGGAAAGAGGGAGGGGATGAAATCCATGAACGCACGCACGGAGAATTCGATGAACTCACATAGACGCAAATACACAATACAAGCCAATATCTCACGCTGGGGGCAACCGGTCCGGCACAATCCCTAGGATCTGCGTCCGGCAAGGATCTCTCTCTCTCTCGAACCGGCATGGTGAGCGGGAGTCTTGGTGAGATCTTGATGTCTTGGCAAGGGGCTTCGATGTCAAGGCCTTGTACAACGAGGGAGGCATGATGCAAACTCCAACGAGGTGGGGGTATTTGGTGCTCCTCTATCAAAGGAGCATGAGGCAAGAACTAGATAGATCCACAAGGGTTTATTCTAATTCCAAATATCAAGCCTCGGGTTTACCATAGAGGTGGGGGCTATTTATAGGATAAAAGAGTAAAGTCTGGATGAAATTGGGCTTACATGGGCCAAAGGCCCAAAGGCCTTTACATGCTTGTCAACATGTAGTCTGGAGATTCTGGTGTAGCGGACTGGAGACTCTGGTGCAGGACAGAGCTATTGGTCTGTCTCCGGTCTGTCTCCGGAGGGGTGTTCAGAATGTCCCCGGGCTTGGTTCGGAGGCTGGTCTGGAGATGGGTCGGGGACTCCGGTGTGGTGGTCTAGAGATTCCGGTCTTCTAGGCCGGAGACTCTGGTGTGATCTGCTACATCAGCGTTTTCTTCTCGTCCTACTCCTTGTACTTCATCCGTAGAGGCTTGGTGATGCGTTGGGGCTTCATAGCTGAGAATCCATAGTGTATTTGCATGAAGTAGCAAGCCATCCAAAGAGGTATCAAAGTCACACGAGGAGAGGAGCGAGTTAATCTTAGCTTGTAGGAGTTTGGCTAGAGAGAGTCATTGGTCCACTTGCCGGACTTGTTGGTGTAGATGTAAGGACGTCTGTAGGATGGGCTGCATCATCTCCCCCCTTGGGAAAGAGTCATCCTCGACTCTTCATGGTTATCATCTTGAACATCTCCATGGTAGGTTGAAAGGTCCTTGACATTTAATGTATTGCTCACAAGGTACTTGGAGGTCAGGATGTCGATGATGTAGGCGTTGTTGTTGATTCTCTTAAGGACCTTGAAGGGACCATCTCCTCTTGGTTTGAGCATGGAGTCGCCCTCCTTGGGGTAACGCTCCATGTTGGCCTCGGGTTTACAATAGATGTGGCCGGCTTCCATTTAGATCCATAAACTAGATGTGATCAATCGAATAAGCACTACAAATTCTAATATACAATCATTTGTTGCATTTGTAAGACGTGCCAAAACTTTTTATAAGATAGAAATGGAGGGGGTATTAATTTTCTAAACATCCTCTACAGGAAACGGAGGCTAAGCCGATGGCCCTGAGTCGTCAGCATAGGGGTAAGCCTAGAGCCGAGCCGTCAGCATAAGGCACAAAGAAGTCAACATAGGGTTATCACATGTACGTGAATAGGCTCGCACCCGGGACGCGTGCTTCGATATCTCAACATCCTACCACACTTTTATACATATGTTATGGCCATGCAAGATTTAGACGGATTCTGGCTCCCCGGTCTGCCATTTCCACCTAAACCCTACTCCTTATGCCATGCGGATCTACCCCACTAGATTTCTCCATATGGTGGTTAACCAACATACTATTATCTTTGTTTTGATTAGGTTAGTTAATAGAAATACGAGATACTAAAGTTGATCCCAAGATTTCAAAGTATTCCCTCCGGTTGACCCGACGTGGGAGTTTCTAGTGACAAGGTGCAAAACATTTCTAAGTGTTATCGCATGTATATGAACATGCATGCACCCGGGATATGTGTCTTGGATATCTCAACACCTCACCATACTTTTGTATGTATGCTAAGGCTCCATGCAAGATTTAGAGGGATTCCAGCACACCTTGAGCCATACCGTGGGCCCTGTAGATCTACCCCGCTAGATTTCTTCATATGACGGTTGACCAATTAACTTTTATCTTTATTTTGGTTACCTTAGATCATAACAACATGGAAAACCAAGGTTGCTCCCAAGATTTCAAAGTATTCCCTCTGGTTGACCCAACGCGGGAGGTTCCACCTACATGTGCAGAACCTTTCTAAGTGTTATCGCATGTATGTGATTAGGATCGCATCCAGACCGGATGCATGTCTTGGAATCTCAATATCCCACCACACTTCTATACATATGCTACTGCTACATGCAATCTTTGGAGGGATTCTTGCTCCCCGATTTGTTATTTCCAACAAAACCTTAGTCTTTGGACCCCACAAATCTACTCCTCTAGATTTCTCGATATAATGGTTGACCAATTGAATTTTATGTTTATTTTGGTTAGCTTAGGTCGTAGAAACACTGTAAACTAAGGTTGAGCCAAAGATTTCAAAGTATTCCCTTTGGTTGACCCGACGCGGAAGTTTCGAGCTATAGGGTGCATAACCTTTACAAGTGTTATCATATGTATGTGAACGGGCTCGCACCCGGGATCGTGTCTTGGATATATCAATATCCCACCATACTTTTGTACACATGCTAGGGCCACATGTAAATATAGATGGATTCTAGCTCCCCGATCCGCCATTTCCAGCGAAACTCTATACCATGGGCCTTGTAGATCTACCCCTATAGACTTATTCCTACAAAAGTTGACCAATGGAATTTTATATTTTGGTTAGGTTATGTCATATAAATATGGGAAAGCAAGATTGAGCCAAGATTTCAAAGTATTCCTTCTAATTGACCCAACATGGGAGTTTCCAACTACATGTGAAGCACATTTCTAAGTGTTATTGCAAGTATGTGAATAGGCTCGCACCCGAGACATGTGTCTTGGATATCTCAACATCCCACCACACTTCTATACATATGTTAGGGACACATGCAAGATTTGGAGGGATTTCGGGGCGCCGATTCGCTGTTTCGAGCAAAAACCTAGCCTGTGGGACCCGCATATCTACCCCTCTAGATTTCTCCATACGGTAGCTGACCAATTGAGTTTTATATTTACTTGCTCAGGTTAGGTCATAGAAATATGAGAAAACAAGGTTGAGCCCAAGATTTCAAGTATTCCCTCTAGTTCACCCCACACGGCAGTTTTGAGCTATAGGGTGCAAAACCTTTCGAAATGTTATCACATGTATGTGAACAAACTCGCACCCGATATCGTGTTTTGTATATATCAACATAACACCACATCTATATACATATAATAGGGCCAAATTCAAGATTTGGAGGGATCTCAACGCCTCGATCTGCCGTTTCCAGCAAACCCCTATACCATTAGCCCCACAGATCTACCCCTCTAGATTTCTCCATACGATGGTTGACCAATGGACTTTTATATTTATATTGGTTGGTTTACTTCATAGCAACATCGGAAACCAAGGTTGAGCCAAAGATTTCAAAGTATTCCCTTCAGTTTCCCCAATGCGGGAGTTTTCAGCTACATGTGAAGAATCTTTCTATGTGTTATCGCATATATGTGAGCAGGCTTGCACCCAGGATGTTTTGTATTGGATATCTCAACATCCCACGACACTTCTATACATATTCTAGGGCCACATGCAAGGTTTGGAGGGATTCTGGCGCCCCAGTCCACCGTTTATAGAAAAACCCTAGTCCACGGACCCTTCAGATCTACCCTCTAGATTTCTTCATACGACGTTTTACAAATGGACTTTTATATTTATTTTGGTTAGGTTGATCCCAAGATTAATATTCCCTCCGGTTAACCTGACATGGGAGTTTTTCAGCTACACGGTGGAGAACCTTTCGAAATGTTATCACACGTATGTGAACAGGCTCATACCTGGGATCATGTTTTGGATATATCAACATCCCACCACATTTTTATACATATTGGGCCAAATGCAAGATTTGTAGGGATTCTAGCGCCCTGATCCACTCTTTCCTGCGAAACCCTAGACAATGGGCCCCACAGATATACCCCTCTAGATTTCTCATACGATGCTTGATCAATGGATTTTTATCTTTATTTTGGTTAGTTTAGGTCATAGCAACTCGGCAAAACCAAGGTTAAACCCAAGATTTCAGAGTATTCCCTCTAGTTTACCAAACACGCGAGTTTCAGCTACATGTGCATACCCTTTCTAAGTGTTATCGCATATATATGAATAAGCTCACATCCAGGGTGTGTGTCTTGGATATCTAAACATCTCACCACACTGATATACATATTCTAGGGCCACATGCAGGATTTGGAGGAATTCTGGCGTCCTGATCCGCCGTTTCAGTGAAACCCTATTTCGTGGGTCTCGTATATCTACCCCTCTAAAATTGTCCATGTGACGGTCGCCAATGGATTTTAATCTTCTTTTGCTTAGCTTAGGTCATAGAAACATCAGAAACCAAAGGTTGAGCCCATGATTTCAAAATATTCCCTTTGGTTGACTGGACGCTGGAGTTTCTAGTTATAGGGTACAAGATTTTTGTAAGTGTTATGGTATGTATGTGAACAGTGTCTCATCTAGGATACATGTTTTAGATATCTCGACATCCTAGCATACTTTTGTACATATGTTAGGGTCACATGCATGTTTTAGAGAGATTCTGGCACTCTGATCCGCAATTTCCACCAAAACCTTAGTCCACGGGCCCCGCAAAACTACCCCTCTAGATTTCTTCATACAACGTTTGATAAATAGACTTTTATCTTTATTTTGGTTAGTTTTGGTCATAGCAGCATGGGAAATCAAGGTTGAACCCAAGTTCCTTCTGGTTGACCCAACACGAGAATTTCTAGCTACATGTGGAGAACCTTTCTAATTGTTTTCATATCGCACCCGGGATGTGTGTCTTGTATATCTCAATATTACACCATAGGTATATACATATGTTAGGGCCACATGAAATATTTGGATGCATTCTAGCGCCCCAATCCGTCATTTCTAGCAAAACCCTAAATCGTGGGCCTCACAGATCTACCCCTCTAGATTTCTCGATACGATGGTTGACCAATAGACTTTTATATTTATTTTGGTTAAGTTAGGTCATAACAACACACATCTATAGGGTGTAGAACCTTTCTAAGTGTTATCACATGTATGTGGACAGGCTCACAACCGAGACCGTGTCTTGGATCCCTCAACATTCCACTACACTTTTATATTATAGGGCCAAATACAAGATTTGAAATAGTGCCCAGTGTTATTTTAAAAATGTAATAATGCCCTATGTTTACGAAGTCAGCAATTTAGGTCAATATTCTATTTTAGCACAATACTAGTGTCCAACCAGACCTCTTATTCCGTTATTCTATTTCAATATGTTAATATTTCATGTTGCCGCTAGTTCAATGACAAACCTTATCCATTTGTCTAGTACCATTCTCAACTTAGCATCATTCATGACGGCGAGGATTTAGGGCAGCGCATGTGCACCTAAGACATGTGGGGCGGAGACAGTGTGTGGTCGTCGTCGTTCCGAGCCCCATCGCCGGCACACCATCCAACTAGGGCGTTTTCAGGATCAAAATTTGGATGAGTGAGCGAGAAGGGAGCTGAAAGAGGGTGTCCACCTTCAGGTCCGACACACGAAGCCGTGGTACTAGGTCGACACCTGTGAGCACGACCGGTCACATGCCGAGGTTCCAATCTTTGGTCGTGGCCGCTGCCCTATCTGCTGAAGCCAATCGTGAGAGACAAAAAAAACCACAGTGACTTGCTACCACTATCATTAGCAGCCACATGGGATTCCCCATCCCTACTTTTGTGAGCGATGAGGAGAGAGAAGCCCGAGAAAGAGGGCGGTAGAGGGCTAGGGTTTCACGCTCGATTCGCTATCGACGGTGACGTGATGACCAGGAGAGGAGTGCCGCTACCAAATTATATTTGAGTAAAGCATAATTTTTTTGTCTATTGATTGAAAATATATAAAGGATATAGGGTTTTGTAATAATCTATTGGTTAAATATAAAGTTCCTATTTCTAAAATTTTAGAATTTTTTAAAGATAGTGGATTATCTTTGAAAACAAACACAGGATTCACGGAAAAGACGCAAAGGCCATGGATTCACATTAGGAGGATGCAGTCACACGCGCTTGACATGGCCTTTCTGGATAAAGAAAAGCACATACGACATATGCATATGTAGATTGTAGGCGTTTTCCTGTATAGCTACTATGCAATTATGGGCATTTTTTATCCGTTCGTCTACACAAATGACGGGAAGAAAATGAAAAGAAAATCACAGGCGGAGGAAACATGGGCCGCGCCCATAGCAAAACCACTAGTGGAAACGAGGCCTTTGGTTGAGCCTGGAAATGGGCTTTAACACCGGTTCGTTTAAAGGGGGGGCCTGTACCAGCGTGGCCCGTGCAGCAAAAAGGAGCCCCCTTTAACACCGGTTCAAACCACGAACCGGTGTTAAAGGCCCCTGCACCAGTGGCCCGCGCAGCCCCCCCTTTAACACCGGTTCGTGGCTTGCACCGGTGTTAAAGGGGGGGGCTATATAAGACACCGCAGCCCACACCCCACTCTTCCATTTTTTCACTATCTCATTTTGGAGCCTAGCAAGAGGGTGTGAAGTGTGCTAGTTTGTGTTTTTTCGTATGCACAAGAGGTGTTCGGTGAAATGCCTGAGAGCTCAAAATAAGTTTTCTCGTTGCTCTTTCCTTCTCGGTCGAGGTCGGCAACTATCCTTTCATGTGTCATTGATGTAGTATATATATAAATGGTCATCTCCCTATTATTTTTTGATATATACTATATATTAATGCAGATGAACCGGCAATGGATGTACGGTGACCGCCGCACTCCCGAGTACATTACGGGCCTCCAAAATTTCATCGTTGTGGCTAATGCAAACCGTGGTCACAATGGTTTTATGTACTATCCGTGTGTTCACTATCAGAACAAGAAAGACTACTCAAATACCAGAACTATTCACGCCCACCTGCTTCGATCCGGTTTCATGCCCAGCTATAATTGTTGGTCCAAGCACAGAGAAAAAGGGGTTGTGATGGAAGACAACGAAGAAGAAGAGGATGATGACAACTATCATAATATGTATCCTGAATATGATGATACTGCAACGGGGGTAGATAATAAAGATCAAGAGGCAGCAGATGGGCCCGCTGATGACGATCTTGGTCGGGCCATTACTGATGCAAAGGAAGAATGTGAAACTGAAAAGGAGAAGGAGAAGCTGGAGCAGATGTTAAAGGATCACAAAACATTGTTGTACCCAACTTGCGAAGATGGCCACAAAAAGCTAGGTACCACACTGGATTTGCTGCAAGGGAAGGCAGAGAACGGTGTGACTGACAGCGCATTTTCAAAGTTGTTGGTAAAAATGAAGAATCTTCTTCCAAGAAATAATGAGTTGCCCGACAGTACATACCAAGCAAAGAAGGTTGTCTGCCCTCTAGGATTAGACGTGCAGAAGATACATGCCTGCATTAATGACTGCGTCCTCTACCGCAGTGAGAAGTACGAGAATTTGGATGCATGCCCGGTATGCACTGCACTGCGGTATAAGATCAGACGAGACGATCCTGGCGATGTTGAGGGCGAGGCCCCTAGGAAGAAGGTTCCTGCCAAGGTTATGTGGTATGCTCCTATAATACCACGGTTAAAACGTCTCTTCAAAAATAAAGAGCATGCCAAGTTGTTGCGATGGCACATGGAAGACCGTAAGAAAGACGCGATGTTGAGACACCCCGCTGATGGGTCACAGTGGAGAAAAGTCGAGCGAGAGTACCCGGACTTCGCACGTGATGCAAGGAACTTAAGGTTTGGTCTAAGTACAGATGGCATGAATCCTTTTGGTGAGCAGAGCTGCAGTCACAGCACCTGGCCTGTGACTCTATGTATCTATAACCTTCCTCCTTGGTTGTGTATGAAGAGGAAGTTCATTATGATGCCAGTGCTCATCCAAGGCCCGAGGCAACACGGTAACGACATTGATGTGTACCTAAGGCCATTAGTTGAAAAACTTTTACAGCTGTGGGCCAAACCAGGTGTACGTATGTGGGATGAGCACAAAGGGGAGCCATTTGACCTACGAACATTGCTTTTCGTAACCATCAATGATTGGCCTGCTCTTAGTAACATTTTAGGGCAGACAAACAAGGGATACAATGCATGCACACACTGTTTAGATGAGACTGAAAGTGTATATTTGGATAAATGTAAGAAGGTTGTGTACCTAGGGTATCGTCGATTTCTTCCGAACCTGCATCCAGTAAGAAAGAAAGGCAAGCATTTCAAACGTCTGGCAGAACCCCGGAGGAAGCCTGTCCTCCGTACCGGTGAGGAGGTATTTGGTATGGTCAAGGACCTAGAAGTAATCTTTGGAAAAGGTCCTAGTAGTCTATCTGTTCCGAATGACGATGCCGGACACGCGCCCATGTGGAAGAAGCAATCTATATTTTGGGACCTACCCTATTGGAAAGTCTTAGAGGTCCACTCTTCAATCGACGTGATGCACGTGACGAAGAATGTTTGCGTGAACCTGCTAGGCTTCCTAGGAGTGTATGGGAAGACAAAAGATACACTGGAAGCACGGCAGGACCAGCAACGTCTGAAAGACCCTGAAGAGCCTATGCATCCTGAGAACGAGAAGGGTAAACGATGCCACTTAACTCCTACCAGCTACGCTCTTACCAAAGCAGAGAAGGAAATCTTTTTTGAATGCCTGAGCAGTATCAAGGTCCCGTCTGGCTTCTCGTCGAATATAAAGGGAATAATAAATATGGCAGAGAAAAAATTCCAAAACCTGAAGTCTCATGACTGCCACGTGATTATGACACAATTGCCGCCGATTGCATTGAGGGGGCTTCTACCTGAAAATGTTCGAGTACCCATTGTGAAGCTATGTGCATTCCTCAATGCAATATCTCAGAAGGTAATCGATCCAGAAAGCCTACCAGGGTTACAGACAGATGTGGACCAATGTCTTGTCAGCTTTGAGTTGGTGTTCCCACCATCCTTCTTCAATATTATGACGCATCTCCTGGTTCACCTAGTAGAAGAGATTGCCATTCTCGGTCCTGTATTTCTACACAATATGTTCCCCTTTGAGAGGTACATGGCAGTCTTAAAGAAATATGTTCATAACCGTGCTAGGCCAGAAGGAAGCATCTCCAAGGGCTATGTAACAGAGGAGGTCATTGAGTTCTGTGTTGATTTTATTCCTGACCTTAAGGCGATTGGTGTTCCAGAATCACGACATGAGGGGAGACTGCATGGAAAAGGCACCCTAGGATGTAAAGCAATGATATGTAGGGACGGGCATTCTCTCAATCAAGCACACTACACGGTTTTACAAAGATCTATCTTGGTTGCCCCGTATATCAATGAACACAAGAATTTAATACGCCTCAAACACCCGGGACAGTCTGATGAATGGATTATAAGTGAACACATGGCGAGTTTTGGCGGCTGGCTGCAAAGACTTCTCACGAATAACACCACTGTTGGGGATCAGCTGTACTTGTTGGCCAGAACACCATCTTCGACTGTATGTACTTTCCAAGGGTACGAGATAAATGGGAATACATTTTACACGATAGGCCAAGATAAAAAGAGCACCAACCAAAATAGTGGTGTCCGCTTCGATGCAGCAGAAGACAATGGGCAAAAGACCACGTATTATGGGTTCATAGAGGAGACATGGGAACTTGACTATGGACCTAATTTTAAGGTCCCCTTGTTTCGATGCAAATGGGTCAAGCTAACAGGAGGGGGGGTTGAGGTAGACAAGAAGTACGGAATGACAACGGTGGATCTCAACAATCTTATGAAGGTAGACAAGAACTTAGACGAACCATTCGTCTTAGCCAATGATGTGGCTCAGGTTTTCTATGTGAAGGACATGTCTACCAAACCGAAAAAAAGAAAAAAATAAGCAAACAGATACATCACACGATGAGCCAAAGCGTCACATAGTTCTTTCAGGGAAAAGAAACATCGTGGGAGTGGAGGACAAGACAGACATGTCAGAAGATTATAATAAGTTTGATGAAATTCTGCCCTTCAGAGTGAAGACTGACCCAACCATCCTGTTAAACGGCGTTGATACTCCATGGTTACGGCCGACGCGATCATAAGATTGACTATATGTATTAATTGAGCCATTTTTGGCACACATATGTATCTCAACATGGAAATCAATGTCATATTTCTTCTGTTAACAGTATATGTATTAAATGAGCCATTTTTCTTCCTTCTATTTCTTCCCTCCATTTTTCTTCCCGCCATTTTTTCCCGCCATTTTTATTCCCGCCATTTTTCTTCCCGCCATTTTTCCCGCCAGTTCTTCCCACCAGTTCTTCACTATATATATGTAGGGTTGGCCTCCATTGTCATTGCACATCTCTAGACTCATATCTGCAACCTCATCACTCTTTCCCATGGCTTCCACCGTAGCACTAACCCCCAGGGAGGCGGAGGCGCTTTGCGCCTCGAACTACCCCTGCCCGCCGGGCTACTGTGTCCCCGTGGGCTGGATGCTGTCCCTCTAGGTGTGGCGTGCCGGATGGCCATCACGAATCACTACTACTTCGAGCTCACGCCGGAGCAGCGGAGGAATCCCAGATGGCATCCCGACTATTTCCCTACTTGGGAAGCCTTCTTCGTGGATCAGCGTGAGAGGGCGCTCTCCAGGCACGAGGAGGACGGCCCACCTCCTCCGAACTTCAACTAGGCCGGCCGTCGGCTATGGTGGCGCGGTCGGACTCTCCAGAGCGTCATGGCCTATGACACTGCCGCCGACTCTAACCCCCGTCTGCGCTACCCTCAAGTCCAGCCCACACGTACTCAGCCTTCAAGGTTCAATTACGGCGACCCCGACGACGACAACGATGATGGCGGCGGCGAGTACGACGACTACAGTGGCGAGTATTACAGGTGTAGGCAGGAGCATGACTGAATCACTCCAACATTCCGAAACAAGTTCGGCCGATTGTTAATTTATTTTTGTTTGAATTGAATAATCAAAATTTATATGTAAGTGTTTTAATCATTTTGGAAATTTTCATCTAAAGTAAATATAAAATGTTTTTACATGAATGGATAGATATTATTTTTCTGAAAATTATGATATATTATTCATATTTTTCTGAGTTGAAATGAATAAGATATGAATTTTCTAAATTCATATCCTATTTTTTCAATTATAAATGCCCCCACCCCTTTAAATAAATGCATGAAATAAATGCCCCCCTTTAACACCGGTTCCAGCCACGAAGATTACATTGTGGAAGTGGATTATAAGACAGACATGTCAGAAGATTACAATAAGTTTCATGAAATTCCGCCCTTCAAAGTGAAAACTGACCCAAGCATCCTGTTAAATGATGAAGATTCTCCATGGCTACGATGCAGAAGAAAACCACAACACTAGATGTTGGCGATGTGTAATAATGTATTAAATCTTTTATTTGAGACATAAATCTATGTAATTAAACCTTTTATTTGAGACATAAATCTATGTAATGTATTAATCCTTTTATTTGAGCCGCGGTAGGTGATCACACAAAGAGAAGGAACCATCACAAGAGAAGGAACCCACAAACACTAAGGATACATAGCACAACTGAAAAAATAGCCGGAAGACAGAGGTGGGAACCGGTGGAAAGTGCGGGAACGCAGTGGCGCGGGAAACTTTCATCCCGGGTGGGGGCTCAAACCGGGACAAAAGATGGGGGGCCTTATCTGGGGGAGGCTTATCTGGGAGGGCCTTATCTGGGGGGTGGCTAACCTTTATACCGGCTGGTGGGTGGAACCGGGACTAAAGGTGGTTTTTGTGTCATCTAACAAAACTGTCGGTGGGATAAGGACGCGTGGGTAACCTTTAGTACCGGGTGGGGGCTCAAACCGGGGCTAAAGCTCTCGGTAGGATAAGGACGTGTGGGTGGACGCACTGATCGATGAGATAAAGCATGTAGGGCACGACGCCCTGTCGGAGGAAGAAGACAAAGTAGAAGCGGCGCCGTGCCTATAAAAGGAGCATCGATACGCCATGGCAAGCAACTCAACAAGCCAACATGGATGGAGAGTTTCATCCCCATGGATGGAGGAAAGGGTTGGGAAATCTCCCGTGGCGGAACTTCTCGAAGATGCCCTTGGTGCACACGCCCTATGGCATCTTCGGAAGTTCCGCCTCGGAAAATATTTTCCTGCTAGCCCGTGAAAGACTCCATCTCCGCCTCCCTGGGGTTAGAGGTATGGTGGAAGCCATGGAATAGAGTGGAGAGAGGCGGCAGATATGAGTCTAGATGTGCTATGGCAACGACCAAGCCAACATGGATGGAGAGTTTCATCCCCATGGATGGAGGAAAGGGTTGGGAAATCTCCCGTGGCGGAATTTCTCGAAGATGCCCTTGGTGCACACGCCCTATGGCATCTTCGGAAGTTCCGCCTCGGAAAATATTTTCCTGCTAGCCCGTGAAAGACTCCATCTCCGCCTCCCTGGGGTTAGAGGTATGGTGGAAGCCATGGGATAGAGTGGAGAGAGGCGGCAGATATGAGTCTAGATGTGCTATGGCAACGACCAAGCCTAAACCCTAAACCCTATAGGGCTACCCTCGTACGGAGAAAGCTGCCGCCGACTCTAACCCCCGTCTGTGCTACCCTAAAGTCCAGCCCACGCGTACTCAGCCTTCAAGGTTCAATTACAGCGACCCCGACGACGACAGCGATGACGGCGGCGGCGAGTACGACGACTACAGTGGCGAGTATTACAGGTGTAGGCAGGAGCATGACTGAATCACTCCAACATTCCGAAACAAGTTCGGCCGATTGTTACTTAATCTGGCCATGTATCTTAATTTTTAGTTCTTTTATGTATCTTAATTTTCATCGTGCTTTATGTAACTTAGTATTAGTTACATTCTATATTTTAGTTCCAGTTCTATCTCCTTCACAAAATGATACGATGCTCAGATTCAAGTGTATACAAAAGATGCGGCATTTAAATATCCAATCAATTCAAAAATGTTAATACAAAAATAAAATATGATTTGCTCTAATAAAATAGGGTTAGATTCCTTTTTAGATGCTTAATATTTCTTATGTTCAAAGTTTTAGGATTTGACAATTTATTTTTGTTTGAATTGAATAATCAAAATTTATATGTAAGTGTTTTAATCATTTTGGAAATTTTCATCTAAAGTAAATATAAAATGTTTTTACATGAATGGATAGATATTATTTTTCTGAAAATTATGATATATTATTCATATTTTTCTGAGTTGAAATGAATAAGATATGAATTTTCTAAATTCATATCCTATTTTTTGAATTATAAATGCCCCCACCCCTTTAAATAAATGCATGAAATAAATGCCCCCCCTTTAACACCGGTTCCAGCCACGAACCGGTGTTAAAGGGGGGCGCATTTATTTCGTTTCGCGCGAGCACACCCCCCTTTAACACCGGTTCGTGGCTGGAACGGGTGTTAAAGGGGGGGGTGCGGGCGCGAAACGAATTCCCCCCCTTTAACACCGGTTCCAGCCACGAACCGGTGTTAAAGGGGGGGGGGGTATAACGCCCTTCCCCTTCCTTCTTGCCCCCCAGCCAGATCAAAACCGTCGTCTCCTCCGGCCTCTCCGCCTCCGACGACCATCTCCTCCGCGTCGACGACCATCTCCGACCATCTCCGTCGCGCGCTACATGCTCAAGGTGAGCTTCCGGTTCGAAGGGACCACCTTCTCGTCCTCCTCCCGCTCTGTACCGAGCTCGCGTCACGCGCCTGCCCTTCGCCACCATAGACCACCGTCGTCGCTGCTGCTCCGGCGACCAAAAGCCAGTTGCGCCGCTAGTATCTGGTCCGCCTGGACGCGCTCGCCCGAACGCAGCCCCGCGCACACCCTCTGTCGCTGTCACCGGTGATAACCGACGGTGGCCACTGCGATGACGTCACCGCGGCGGTGGCCGGCGTGGCCCGTGGGCCCGTTGACCGCTGACCGCCACGGTGGCATCCGACGTGGCCTCGGGCCCGTCCCTCTCTTGCAGTGGCTAGACCCAGCCTCGGTGAGAAACAACCTGTCCCCTCTGGTGACGTCAGTCCTACGTCATGCTGACACAATAAAAGGTTTTTAAATGGTTTAATAATTTCAGAAATTGGTTTAAATCTTATAAATTCAATAACTAATTATTTATAAGTTAGAAAAATATGTATAATATATCAAAATGTCCATAAAATTGAGATCTATTTGTTTAAGCTATAATCATGCATTGTTAAGCAACTTAAATGACAATTTTAATTAGAGAACTAAATTAGCCCCTCATAGGTGTTCCGGGGTTCCCCTGTTCTAGGGTTTGTACCCTTCGGACCCTGTTTAAAAGGATCAAGCATGCCCTAGGGTTTCATTTAAGATCTATTTAACTTGTCATATCATCATACTTGCTTGATCATTGCATCGATGCCATGTGTTGATTGTTGTTCTCCCTTTCTTTCCGATGTTTTCTTCTTCCCAGTAGAATACGATACCGACTCCGAGATCAAAGACCGAGATCAACATCATCGAAGCTTGAAGAACAATACTTGATCAACTATAATCAAGTCAAGCACAAGGCTTCCGAAGATCTATATCTGGGTATCAAAAAACAAGGCAAGCATAGCCTCACACATAAAAGAATCCTATGATTTTGAAAGTATTTCATTCTTGCCATGATGCATACGATTCTACTATGGTATTTTATCGATAGATAGAGTATCCTATCCGTTGCATTATTCCCTATGAGCTTATATTACCCGATCCACTGCTCCTAGCATAACTAGGTTTGGCTTGTGTGCATTGCTCCCTGCGCGCGCGAGCCTTCGCCGTCGCAGTCGACGCCCCCCACCGCGCCAGCACCGTCCGCCACCGCGCGCGCCCGCGTCGGCCGCCACCCCGTCGCCGCCGCTCGGATCCGCCGCGCGCCAACACCGAAGCCTCCGCTGGTATTTAGTGTATTTAGTTTAGGGTATTTAGTCTATTTTATAGTTAGTATTAGTTTAGGGTCGTCACCTCGCTGCCGCCAGCCACCGCTTTCTGGAGCATCCTCCGGTCAGCCACTGCAGCTAGCCCCTCTTATATGCATCCGGGATTTCTCTGAATTAGGGTTTGGACCCCTCGGAACTCGTTTAAAATGATCAAGCATCCTTAGGTTTTTAATTTCATTTGTGTATGTATTTGTGTATTTATTTGTGTATTTTTGTATGAATAATATGTATATTTGTGTATGAATCCAAGTCCACTTGAATGTTTACTCTCTTACTCTAGATAATATTATTGTTTTAGAAACTATGGATCCACTTAGTAGAAACCTTGAAGAAGAAGAAATAATGGAGAACATTATCGATGAGGACACCTCACAATATCTGAACTTGGAGAGATATGATGACAGCTCAAGTAGTCATGGAGAAGATGAAGACTCCGGTGAAAACAATTTAGTGACTACAAAGTCCGCGCGAGGTATATGCATTGATTAAGCCTCTGCTGACTTCCACCAACAATCTTCTTCTACATGTATTAATTAACGCTTCTTTCTTATTTTAGCCCTCAGGATCGACCAGCCAGCAACCATCTTCTTCTACGAAAAAGAGCAAGTGAGGCGCGAGCCATCGGTTGAAAGATCGTGCAAAGTTCATGATCGAAGCAGTCCATGTTGATGGCAGGCCGATGGAGCCCAAGAAGGCCGCAGAAAAATTTGTACGTCAGGCTGGAGTTCTTGTTAAGGACCAAATCCCAATCATAATTGAATATTGGAATAAGCCAAAGCAGGGCGACGGTATCTTTGTCGATGAAAGATCCAAAGAAACGCTTTGGAATTCGCTGTTGGTAAATTTCACCCTTCCGCCAGAGGAGGATGAAAACAAACCGGTTATAAAGGAAAAGGTCAAAGAGTGGACTCTAAAGAAGATGGCTGAAGCTTTCCGCAACTGGAAGACAAAATTGAACAAATTTGTCAAAGCTCGCGAGACTCCAGATTTCGAAGACGCATATTATGCGAAGATAAGACCTCACAGGCGCGAATTTGTGGCATACAAGAAAGGTGCTATAGCTACAAAGAGGTCAGAAACCAATACGCTAAATGCCCAGAAGAAGGAATATCACCAGAGGACAGGGTCAGGTGGCTACATATCTTAGAGGCCTAAGTGGGAGGAAGCTGAGAAGGCCCTGCGCGACAGAGGGATCACACCCCAGACACATGGGTGGGACCTACGTGCAAAGACTTGGTTCTACGGAATTGGGGCAAGGTTGGACCCAGAAACAGGATTGTGTATCTTCCCAACCATCCTTGCCAAACCCGTCACTGAACTCATCACGGCATACGAGGAAACAGCCGCCAGGACCTTCCATCCCGACAGAGAGAATGACCAGCTCACACGCGCCATCGGTAAAAAAGAACACCCTGGACATGCACGAGGCACAGGGGGTATGACGTGGAAGGATGGGTTTGCCGAGTGGAGCGACTCTTACAGATGGCGCGGCAGAAAAGAAAAAGAGCGTACAGAGCGGATGACACAGATAGAACATGCACTTGTGGTGCTGCATGCGCAAGTGAATGCACAACAGAGCCATCAAGCTACTGGCCCATCTCAGCGGCACGAAGAGCCTGTATTGGAATCTGCCGGCGGCCAAGACTCTGCGCGGAAAAGCAGCGTGGCTTCCATGGAGAACGTGCAGCTCACGCTTGAAATGGCGGGTCCTTGATACCCCGTGGATGAGATCACGGAGAGCGAACACGCTGAGCTGCATGTGAGATTAATGGGCTTATCCATTAAGGTGGCTGTCGGCTATGCCTTACCTCCTGTAGCTGGTGGAACTTACCACTGCCGACCGATTCCAGATGGCTATGCTATTGTCGGGGTGGATGAGGTTGTGAAGGAATATGAGGAAGCACAGCTTGACCATGCTACAGGTGAAGGGTAAACTCAACTCAAATTTGCAGTGAAAACAACCACTCTTTGGAAGAAGGAACACATCGTGCTTCCAAATTGGAGGCCACTGGCACCCCCGCCGTCTCCGTAGCGTCAGCAGTGTTAGCCGCTTCAGCCATCTCCTGCGCGACAGCCATCTCCGGCGCTTCAGCCATCTCCTACGCGACAGCCATCTCCGGCGCGCCAGCCATCTCCTGCCCGTCAGCCATCTCCGGCGCTTCAGCCATATCGTCAGCGTAAGTGGAAGAGCACTGCCACGAAGAGCATCACTAGCACTGCCACAAAGAAATCCGCAGGAAACCGTACGCCAAAGAGTTCAAAAAACTACGTCCCACAGCCTTCCGCCAAGCCATTGCCGGTTTTACCGGGGAATCGCAGCGAAGAGGAGACCAATAGGATCTCGGAAGAAGAGGTCAAGAAATTCTTTGCACCTAGACGGGCCGAGCCAAAGGAGAAAATAGATCCGGCGGTGGTGGAGAAGTTTTACAAAAATCTTTTGAAACCTGAAACCCCACTTGTGCCAGACTACGAGCGCCAGATTTTGAAGGCGGATCCAAGGCGCCGTAGGGAGACTGAAAGTAGCAGTCGTGCGGCACCCCAGAAAACAGTTCCCATGCTCGGAGAGCAGGAAAACCAATCATGCGCCTCGCTCCAAGTGTTCGACACACGGGACGCTGCTCCCGTAAATGATTATGAGGCAAAGCTACAAAGAAAGGCCAATGAGATGGGGATGACTTACATTGCATACTTGAACATCATGGGAGACAAGTTGCCCAAATGCGATGCCAACCCCATACAACCATGGAAGTATGGGAAGAATCTCGTCAAGAAAGAGGAGCTCAAGAATCTACCAACAAAGATGCGAAGATTGCACAAGTGGTACCTTGATTTCTGCAAGACGAGAAAGGAAGAATGGATCACGGCGCATATAAGAGATGAGATTTTCTTGTGCGGAGACGACGAGATCGACTTCAACATTGAAGACTTGCATTTTCTATTCAATCAGAAGGAACTCGACAAAGCTGGCATCAGCCTTTATTGTGTGTAAGTACTATTTCTGTATTTTCTATCTCATCTCATTCACTTATTAATTGCATGTATATATATATATGCTCACCATATATGTATATACTATTATGCAGGAAAAAGGTTATGGAATGCATGAAAGGAGGACCTTTTGACATTGGGTTCGTTGACCCAAATAGAGTTCATGAAGAAGTGGTAAGAACCAAACCCGGGCAAACAGAAGATTTATTGCTAAGGTCTTTACTGAGACAACAAACCAAAAGGGAAATACTATTGCCTTACAACTTCTCGTGAGTACTGTTACCCTCTCTTGTACACATTCTGTTTCGGCTTACTCGATGTTAAGTGTAACTGATGATGAGTTATGCGTGCGTAGGTTCCACTTTATTCTGCTAGTCATTCAACCTGACTCAGGAAAAGTCCTTGTCATGGACTCGTTACGAAAATAAAAAGAGCTATGGGCAGACTTTAGAGAGATGCTCCAGAGGTAATTTCAATCATATTATCGCACTAGATCGGCAACTTTCGTGACAACAAGTAATTAATTACTCCTTTATCCATTTTCTTTGCCGGACAGGGTTTGGAAAAGGTTCACGGGCAGGGCCGTGGGTGAATGGTCAGAAGAACTAAAATTTGTAGACCAAAATGTAAGTAATACTAGCTAGCTAGGTCTGCGTATCTCTTTGATTCTGCTTCCAATTCCATTATATCATGCTTTATTGATTATTATTTTGATTGAACTCTCTATTCTCATAAAGTGCGCGCATCAGGGACACGGCAATAACTTATGTGGGTACTATGTTTGCGAGTTCATTCGCAACACGATATGTGCGACGGGCCAAGCCGCACTAGAACAACTTAGAGTAAGTAAACAAAGTACACAACATTATTTTATTACCATCAATTGTGTTGAGTTTTAGTCTTATATACATATTGACCCCATTCTTCATATATATTCAGATCGAACAGATGCGTGACCAACTCCTACCATTTGACCGCATACGAGCCACTCAAGAGGAATTGGCGGGGTTTATACTTGATGAGGTCGTCACGCCTGGCGGAGAACTCTTTAGATATCCACCAAAATGAATGTTGTATATATGCTTGAACGTGTTTGTCTTGTACTTGATGCTTCAACGTTTACGGAGAATACCACACAATGACGATGTTGTGTATAATACTAGTTGCTTAATTATTCATGTACTCGTATGTACCGATGACGATGTATGTGTATACCGCTCCCGATCGATTTCCCCTCCCCCCCTCCCCCTCCCCGCCGCGCCGCAGAAATACGCCCAGAACGGGGCAGGGACAGAACTCTGCCGCGGCAGAGATTTAGGCCGTTTTCCTGCCGCGGCAGAGATTTATCAATTTTTCCTACCGCGGCACAGAACCTTTAACACCGGTTCGTGTTACGAACTGGTGTTAAAGGGGGGGGCCTGAGCCCTGCGGCAGCCCCACGCGCGCCACCCTTTAACACCGGTTCGTATAAGAACCGGTGTTAAAGGGGGGGGGCCCTCTAACACCGAACCCTCAACAGCGGTTCTACAACCGCTGTTAGAGGGCCCCCCAAACCTGTGTTAGAGGGGGGGTGTGCACTAGTGAACGTGGCCCAACATGAATCTGTTCGATCCACATCTGGAACAAACCTGAAACCCTACGCATCAATTCTTTCTCCCCCGACTCAAATCGAACACCGCCTCCTCGCCGGCCACGTCCCCTCTACCGCCGTCCATTCTCCTCCAGCCCACCCGCTCAAGAGCTCCCTCATCAGCAGATCGACCGCCGGTGCCAAGAACTTGACGACGGGAGAGGCGGCATCCCAGGAATCATGCCGTCGCGGCTGTTTGTTCGCCGGCGCGCGCGTACACGGCGCTCCGTCGAATTCGTTGCCTGCGTCGCCCACTTGGCCGGCAGGGGGAGGGTTCTGCACGCCGGTCTCTAGGACGCTCCAGCGCACCTCCGGTCCCTTCTCCCCGGTCGAATCCCTCGCCGTCCCCGCTGGGGGTCACTGAAGGAAATATGCCCCGAGAGGCAATAATAAAGTTGTTATTATGTATTCCTTGTATACGATAGATGTTTATTTTGCATGCTATAATTGTATTGATAGGAAACGTCAATACATGTGTGTTTAATAAACAAAAAAGGTTCCTAGTTATGCCTCTCTTATAGACTAGCTCGTTGATTAACAAGAGCATCAAAGTTTCCTGATCATGGACATTAGATGTTGTTAATAACAAGGTCATAGCATTTGTAAAATGATGTGATGAACATTCATCCGAAGTATAGCATTATGATCAAAGTCATTATGTTTATATTGGTATAACATCATACGAAGCAATCTTTGTCCTTAGATCATGAGATCATATTAATTGCTAACACCGGAAGAGTATCTTGATAACATCAAACGTCACACCATAACAAGGTGACTATAAAGGTGGGTTCAGTGCTACGACGGTGTTATGTTGAGGCTCATGAATCAATAGTGGAATTTGTAAATCCCGATAACGGATAGATATACTCTGCACCCTCTCGGTGATATCACATTAAGATAGCTTGCAAGCAAGTGATATGATCACTAGAATGTTATATCACAGGAACGAGAAAAGAGTGCATGTCGGTAACGAGATCAAACTAGGTATTTGGATACCGATGATCGAATCTCGGACATGTATTATATCATGAGACAAAGGGATTAAGTTACTAGCGTTAAAGGTTCTCACGATCACAGAAGTCATTGTTGAATGTGCAGGAGTTAGTATGGATCTCCAGGTCCCGTTTCTGATTATTGATCTGAGAGGAGTCTCAATCATGTATGCATTATTCGCGAACCGTAGGGTGACACACTTACGGGTTGTCGGACACCATTTTGGAGCACATATGTTTTAGACGAAAGAATTGTAAAGCGAAGAAATTGGTTCGGGTGAAATTGCAGAAAGTGGTTCTACATGTGATATTGAAATGACGCAAGGGATTTCTTGTGAATATTTGTTAATTAAAGTAATTAACAAAATTCTGAATAAAATAAATAAAAGAGTTTTATTAATTGAGAGTTGCATATAATTTGGTGGAAATTTAATGCATGTGAGTGGAATTCTGGGTGGAGCTTGAATTGATGTGAGTGGAGCTTCCACCACATGAATGAGGAAGAGGTGGGGGCACCCCCTTGGCTGCCGGACATCGGAGGGAAGGAGCCCCCCTCTCATATAAAAATCCCCCCTCTCCTCCCTCACAAAGTACACCTCCTCATGAAGGATCTCTCTCCCCCTCTAGATATATTCCCCCATGGTCTCGGATTAGCGAGATACATGTTCCTGGTGGCCTTGCGTCTTGAAGGAGGTGTTGCTTCCGCTGATTCGCTGGAGCGAGGAGGTGGAGGTTCTACAGTGGCTTGAACGTTTGTGCGAGGATGGATGCGCTGCTGATTTGCTGCGCTAGGACTTCCACACGATCTTGAGATCGGCAAGCGTACGACTACATCATCCACGAGTTCCAACTCGTTAACAAAAGTTTGTTGTCTTCGAGGGTAAGTTCTCTATGGATGTATATCCACCTGTTGCTTTGTATCTCGTAGATAGAACTTGGCATATAGTTCTCATCGTAGGAAAAAATTTGTTTTATATGCTGCGAACCCAACAGTGGTATCAGAGCCTGATCTATGCGTAGGTGCTTTGCACGGGTAGTACACATATGTTTATATGTGGGCGATCATGATCATGTTATTGCTTCTTTCATGTATTTTGGATATTGGTGGCATAGTGGGATGAAGCGGCCCAGACCAACCTTACATGTCATCGTACATGAGACCGGTTCCACGACTGTCATGCAACTAGTTTTGCATAAGTGGCTAGCGGGTTTCTGTCTCTCCTATTATAGTCAATATCTGATTTACAATGAGTTTCTAATAACTTGGTTATCCGCGTTGTGGTTCCATGTTCGTAGGTAAGACCGTATCTATCTCCGAAAGCCCTAAGCCACGTAAAACTTGCAATGGATAAATTAGAGGCGTCTAGTTTAGATTGTTGCTAGGCTAGTGTATTGATATGGTAATGTTGTAAGTAGATGTATGGTAGATATTCTTACAACACACTTAACGTGTAAGTTCCATAGACCTTGGCCTTACACACAAAGGAATGATAGAGATCATACCACGATGCAAATGATAGAGATCAAATGCATGGACCATGTCATCTCACTTTACACATTAGATGTTTACATCTTATACTGCTAGTTTGGCGCTTTTAGTAGCATTGTAAGATGATCCCTCATCTAGATATCAAGATAAAATGTGTTCTTCCTTGAGTATAGACCGTTCTATGGATCGTGTTTCGAGGCATCACGTGATGATCGGGTCTACTCGACTCCACGCTTTCATACAACGGGTGTAAGATAGTTTTACACATGCAAATACTAAGGTTCTTACTTGGCGAGCCTAGCATGTACAGACATGGCCTCGGAACACGGACCGAAAGGTTAAGCATGAGTCATATAGTTGATATGATGCCCACATAGATGCTCACCTTTGAAGCTACACCGACTCACGTGATGATCGGACTTGGTGTAGTGGATTTGGTTCATGTAATCACCAAAAAGACACGAGGGATGTCGTTTTTGAGTGGGAGTTCATTAGTAATTTGGATTAGTTGAACTCAATCTATCATAAACTTAGTCTAAATAAACTTTACAAATTCTGTTGTAGATGGCACCACCTGCTTTTAATTTCAATGTGTTCATGGAGAAAGACAAACTTGTTGCGAATGGTAGCAACTTCACAACTGGGCTATGAATTTGAGGATTCTCCTCACTGCTGCACAAAAGCAATATGTGCTAGAGGCGCCGCTAGGCCCCCCACCAGCTCCTGATGCCCCTGACGAGGAGAAGAATGTCTATATAACTCGTCAGGAGGACCATAACTTAGTTCATTGCGGCATACTGTATGGGCTAGAGCCAGAACTTTGAAAGCGTTTCGAAAATGGCAATGCCTTTGATACCATGGGAGAATTGAAAATGATTTTCGATACCCATGCTGCCGTAGAGAGTTATAATGCTTCTGAAAAGTTCTTTAGCTGCATGATGGAGGAGAACAACTCCGTTAGTGAGCACATACTCAAAATGTCTGGGTACACCGATAAGCTTGTGTCCTTGGGAATAACGATTCCCATTGACTTAGGCATACATCGTGTTCTCCAATCTCTGCCACCTAGCTACAAGAGCTTCGTGATGAACTATAACATGCAGGGCATGAAGAAGTGTCTTCCCAAGCTCCTGTCAATGCTTAAGACTACAGAAGTGGATATTAGGAAAGAACATCAAGTGTTGATGATCAATAAGACCACCGGTTTCAACAAGAACAAGAAAGGCAAGCACAATGGAAAGAAGGGCAGTGCTGACTCGTGTACTAATGAGCTTGTTGGGGAACCCCGAGAGGAAGGTATGATGAGCACAACAGTAAGTTTCCCTCAGTTATGAAACCAAGGTTATCAATCCAGTAGGAGCAAGGAAACACCCCAAAGGTGAAGTTAGCTGAACTTTGGTAGGGCGCACTGCCGGTGCCAGCAGCAACGTGGAGACCTGCACAACACAACCACAGAACTCTGTCCCCAACTTGCGATGAGGTTGTCAATCTCACCGGTTTTGCTGAAAACAAAGGATTAAACCTATCAAATGGAAGGAAGTAATAGTTTGCAGAAAGTAAACACAAAGCAGTAAGCAGTTGATTATAGATTGAATGTAAAAGAAAGGACCGGGGTCCATAATTCACTAGAGGTGGCTCTCCTTAAGATAGATAACATGTTGGGTGAACAAATTACAGCGAGGCAATTGACAAACATAGAGAAAGCATACAAGCATAAACTACTCATCTTGACTCCTTTGAGATTCGATTGGGCATTACAACATTATACATACACCGCCATCCAACTACATCTATGACTAATAATCCACCTTCAGGTTATCATCCGAACCCCCTCTAGTATTAAGTTGCAAGCAATGGATAACTGCATTACGAATTGCGTGTAAAGTAAACAATACGATTGTTCTATGAACAAAGGATTGTTGTTTTCTCCCTAGTAGCAACAACACATCTAGTACCTTAGAGAGTTCTGTCACTTCTCCAGATTACCAGAGGCATGAACCCACTATCGAGCATAAATACTAACTCTTGGAGTTGCTAGCATCTACTTGGCCAAGGTAGCTACTAACAAAGGAAAGCATGCAAGATCACAAATATAAAAGACATGACAGAATCAATAATCAATCTGAAATAGCATCTCAATATCCATCGAATCCCTGCAAACACAACATGCAGAATTACAAATAGATGATCTTGATCATGAACAGAGCTCACAAGATCTAAACCTGATAGCACAAAGGAGGAGAACCAGCCATCTAGCTACTACATGGACCCCTAGTCAAGAGATGAACTACTCACGCATCACACCAGAGGCTTACATGGTGATGAAGAAGGCCTCCAGGGTGAATTCCCCGCTCCGACAGGGTGCCGGGAAGAGCTTCAGATCCCTCCCGATCTAGGGATGGAGATGCCGATGGCTACAGACTCTTTCGTGGATTTTTGATCGGGTACTTAGGGTTTACGTATCAGAGGCAATATATAGGCGAAAGGAGAGGCCGAGGGGGTGCCTGGGCCGGCCATACCACCCCCTGGCACGGGCCAGGCCTGGCCGCGTGGCCAGGTAGTGTGGCCGGGCCCCAGCCCCTCTCCGTCTCGTATTCTGGCTCCAAGTGTCCCTTGGTAAAATAATGACTTTGGCTTTTGTCCCATCCAATTCCGGGAATATTCATTTTCTGACTTTCCTGGAACCAAAAACAGCAGAAAACAGGCAGTTGGCATTGTGGCTCTTGTTAATAGGTTAGTCCCAGAAATCATATGAAAAGTACTCCAAAGTGTGGACAAAACACAAGAAAGTAGATAAAACCAAGCATGGAACATCAAAAATTATAGATACATTTGCAATGTATCAACATCTCCAAGCTTAACTCCTGCTCGTCCTCGAGTAGGTAAGTGATAAACAGAAAGAATAATTTTTGAGGTGACATGCACCATCATAAACTTGATCAAAGTATTTGTAAAACATTCAAAGCTGGGATCATAGTACTTAAATCATAACATGAAAATCAAAGTTCTAGCAATAAGACAAACAAAACTATGTTGCAACATGAAAAGACACAAACAAAAGATTAATGAATAACAATGCTTTGCAAGACGTTTGTTTGTTTCACATAAAGAAAACAGAGCATAGTGGCATTCAGATTGTCCCTCATAGAGTAGCAAATATAAATGCATAGGACACCTTCAAAGTTCATAAGAGTGACTAGATACAAATAGTTTAAAACAAGCAATATCAAAGTTATGCATCAATCAATAAGTCTTGGTACAATGCACATAGAACTAAGAATGACCACTATGCTCTCAAAGTAAGTGCATACATATAGAAGGTGGAGACTCAATATAAAAGTGGAAAAAAGGACTTCATAGAAGGAAGTGAGATTCAATTTTCATAAAGACCTTCCAAAAATTATGGTACTTAATAGCTTTCAGCTCTCATTTCCCCTATCATAAGCATCTTGACGTGATTAAGGTTAAAGTGAACAAACTATGGTGTATATGCTTGACGAAGTATAAGTTGGAAATCTCATGTCCCTTGAATATGAGGGCCGCTCCTCATGCTACTCAAGTTTAGTCACCGGTAAGTTCTTGTCATCGTAAGTAAATGTGTATCATAGAGAACCGCCAACGGGGTACCCCTTGCCTGATGATACGGAAGAATCCCCATATCAAAATGACAAGGCAAGCAGACAACGAGCATCTCAGCAATCTTCTTATTTACCATGGGAATATGGTGCTTTTTTCTCTCTTTCCTCTTTTCATGATATCTCTTTTTTTTCTTTTTTTTTCTCTTTTTTTATCAATATAGGACTCTTTTTTTTATAAGAAGAATGCTTCATAGACAGCTCATTATGGTTACACTGCAGGTTTCCACTATGTCAGCATGGATTAAACCAGCGGCCCAGGGTTTCTCTAACACATATACATAACTCCATGGACTTACAAGCTCCCCTTTCATTTCACACCGACGACATCCATATACAAAAGAGCATGATATCAACTAGGTACAAGTACCAAGTGCAATGTTGAAAGCGTTCCCCATGAAAGCATGGTTCTGCTAATCCCCAACAAATAAGTGCAAGCATATACAACATAGACGACACAATGGTTCAAGTTTATTACGGGCAAGAAAAGTAAAGTGTGCCATCAAGTTCGTGAGAGCTTTAATCACTAGTTTTATCATAACAAGTTTAATTTGGAAGGTAAACAAAAGCATGAATATACTTGGAATATCATAAGCTAGTAGGTAGGTATGGTGGACTCTTTGGAATAACTTGGTTTAGGGAGTTGGATGCATGAGTGGAACTCATACTTGGTTGTGGAGGCTAGCAAAAGACTGGGAGCGAAAAACTAAGAGAGCAATAATGGCCATAATCATCCAAAGCGACAAAACATCATTGATGAAAGCATAAAGTGATACTAAAAGTTGAAAACTAAATGATGAAGCGTTAGAAAAAATCTGGGATTTTTATTGATGAAGAGGGGGATGCCTTGGGCATCCCCAAGCTTTGAAGCTTGTACTTATTGGATATTTCTTGGGGTGACACGCGTGGCATCCCCAAGCTTGAGCTTTAGTCCATCTTTCATCTCATATCTCATTCCTTCCATACACCTGAAATTTTTTCCTTCATACAAAACTTCACACAATCTTTATTAGCAACATTAGTGCACTCAAGATAATATGTCTTTAGGTTCATTTCTAACACCAATAAACTTCCATTAAAACACTAGCTACTGTAGCACTCCCTCAAAAATCTCAATTCCCCAAAAGAACTCAAAAAGGAACCAACAAGAAGGAAATGCAGAAAATGGCAGAAATCTGTCAAAACAGACCAGCAGGTAAAGACGAATTTTTTCGAAGACCTTCTGTTGATCAAATCAAAAAGTGTTGAACTAATGAAAGTTAGATAACAACCTGGGGCAGAAGCACAAAAATTAGCGCTTCGAAAAGACATTCAGAGATTTTACACGAATATTTACGGTGAAGCACAAAAATATGTTTCGGGACAGCAACTTTCCCAATCATTACTTCTCTCTCATTAGAGGTTACTCTTGGCACAAAAAGCAAATGAAAAGGATAAGGAGCAGTTAGTAATAACTTCCAAGACTCATCTAAAACTTTTGGGTTATCTCCCAATAAGTACTTTTCTTTAACGCCTGTAAGTTAGGCATAAGAAAAAACTAAAATGGATAGAATAGAAGTAATCGGAGATAATCACGGTTAAAACATTGTTTTGTTCAATGAAATCTTTTTGTTAACAAGGTTGATCAGGTCTTGTTACCAAAACAATTTCATATGAGACAAAACTTTGTATTCCACCAATGATTATGTTACCTCAACCTTGATAGCAATGGTCCCAATCATAATAGTTTCAAATTTTTCTCTTGGTATGGGACAATATATTTCTCGAACTTGAATGCCCTCAACATGTTCAATTGAATTCAAAACCATAAGTCCTATCAATCTTCTTGGGAAAATAGACAGTATGCTCCTTGTCATTAACATTGAAGGTCATCTTCCCTTGATTACAATTAATAACAGTTCTTGTAGTATTTAAGAGAAGGTCTCCAAAGAATAATAGACATATTATAATCTCCAGGCATAATAGTTGAAGTAAAAGAGAGCATCAAGAAGCAAATTCAAAACACATTTAAGTCTAACTCACTTCCTATGCATCGGAATCTTGTATGCAAATAAATTCGGAAAGAACAAAGTGACAGGCATAGGAAGATAAAACAAATGTAACTTCAAAACTTTCAGCACATAGAGAGATGTTTCAATACCATGAAAACTTCTACAACCATATTTTCCTCTCTCATAATAATTTTCAGTAGCCTCATGAATAAACTCAACAATATAACTATCACATAAAGCATGCTTTTCATGATCTACAAACACATAATTTTTATCAAGCTCAAAAATAGTGGGATTAAAACCTTCAAACCCACTTTTAACAATTCTATAACAAGATGACTGATCATTCAATATAGGACCATCGTCTAGAGTTTTATCATAAACAATTTCTAAGGAAAACTCTTTAGTACCATGCATCTTGAAGTTAGGCACAAATAAAGGATTATTACAGATAACACGGGCACAACATTCATCCTCCTTCGATAAGCATGGGGGACAATTAAATAATGTAAGGGATAAAGAGTTACTCTCATTAGAAGGTAGGCATGGGTAGCTAATCCATTCTTCCTCCTTTTGTTCATCACTCTCCTCCTCTTTTTCATCTAATGAGCTTTCAGGTTCATCAATTTCTTCTTCCATAGGATCCTGCAAGGCATTAGTCTCTTCCATTTGTGGAAAGCATCTATTAATATATTTAAGAATATAGCCATTTTCTTCCTTGTAATTATCAAAGCAAAATTTAAGTATACCATTAACCTCATATGTATAAGGTGAATCATCAATATTTTCAAGAAAACTAGCAAGTTCAAATGCACCCTTCCAAGCAATAAATTCTTCAATGTTCCACATCATAAAAGTCATAATTTCCTTTAACATAAGAAGATATGGTAACATTATCATTATACTCACATTGAAAAGGGAGGTGTTTATACCTCTTACAGCAACAAGATTTATCCAAGCAATAAGTAACATTATAAGTAGAGCACACATTTCTAGCAATGGTATACAATTTATCAATTTTTTCCCATAAGTGTTTCCCTTTTTGTGACAAGCGGTGTTCCTTATAATAATATTTTTGATCTTCCGTGAACCCACCTTGCTAATAAGATTCAGTTTCAAAGAAACCAACCATTGACAATAAGCATGATAAAGAAGACAATAACAGACCAACGAAAATAACAACTAGAGTAGGAACTAATTTTTTGTATTTTTGATAAAGAAATAGGCAAACAAGGCAGAAATAAACTAAGCTTGAACAATAGTGATTCCAAGTGAACTTGATAAATAAAGCTATGCTCCCCGACAACGGCGCCAGAAAATAGTCTTGATGACCCACAAGTATAGGGGGTCTATCGCAGTATTTTCGAGGGAAGTGAAACCCAATTTATTGATTCGACACAAGGGAAGCCAAAGAATATTTATAAGCCTTAACAACTGAGTTGTCAATTCAGCTGCACCTGGAAACAATCTTGCTCACAGCAATTTATGAGTATCAACAGTTTTGTAGTAGGAATAGTAAAGTAACAGCAGTAGTAAAGTAAAGACATCAATAAAAATAGCAGTAAATAGTGGGATTCGAGTGCGGTAGGCATAGGTATGGATGGACGGGCGTTGCATGGACAAGACAATTCACATAGCAATCAGAACATAGGTCGAATGCAGATAAATAAGATAAAGCATCCAAGTACTAGGTAATCCTAGGCATGTGTTCCGTATATAGTCATACGTGCTCGCAATGAGAACTTGTACAACATCTTTTATCCTGCCAGCCCGTTTGCAGCAGGGGCTCAAGGGAACTACTAGCAATTAAGGTGCTCCTTTTAATAGAGCACCGGAGGAAAGCATTAACACTCTGTGAACACATGTGATCCTCACATCAAAGCCATTCCCTCCGGTTATCCCGATTTCTATCACTTCAGGGCCATTGGTTCCGGACAACAACGTGTGTATACAACTTGTAGATAAGACCAAAAAGAACACTATCATAATGAATCAATAACATGTTCAGATCTGAAATCATGGCACTCGAGCCCTAGTGACAAGAATTAAGCATAACAAGTCGCAACAAAGTCATAAAGCACTAATAGAAGATACTAGGCACCATGCCCTAACAATCTGATGCCATTACATGAACGATCTCATCCAATCCATACCATCCCCATAGCCTACAGCGGGGGATAACTCAGTCATAGATGGGGCAAACATGGATGGTCGATGGAGAAGCGATGGTGATGATGATGGCGATGATCTTCTCCAATTCCACGTCCCAGCAGGGTGCCAGAACGGAGTTTCTGGTGCTGTTTCGTGGAATCTGGTGGTGGTGGCGGAGCGGAACTCCTTCTGGAAAAACGTCGACCCCCCTTGAGTTTTTAGGTCAGAAGGCAACTTATAGGCAAAAAGGGAGGCCGAGGGGGTGCCTGGGCTGGCCACACCACTCCCTAGCGCGGCCAGGCCTGGCCCGTGTGGCCAGGTGGTGTGGTGGCCCCCTGGCTCCTCTCCGTCTCGTATTCTGGCTCCAGATGATTTTCGGTAAAATAGGCACTTTGGCTTTTGTCCCGTCCAATTCTGAGAATATTCATTTTCTGACTTTCCTGGAACCAAAAACAGCATAAAACAGGCAGCTGGCACTATGGCTCTTGTTAATAGGTTAGTCCAAGAAATCATATGAAAAGTATTCCAAAGTGTGGACAAAATACAAGAAATTGGATAAAACCAAGCATGGAACATCAAAAATTATATATACATTTGCAATGTGTTAGGCCACAGTCAAAAACAAACTCACCTTACCACTTAAGCATGAACTTTGCTACTCTTTTCCAATCTAAACCAAACTATTTGAAAACCAATGTATGAAAGAGGGGGTCCAACCAATTTATTCATCAAACTAAGCAAACCAAGCAAACAAAAAACCAAAACCAAAACGAAATAGAAGACGCTCCAAGACCAACACAACTGTGCATGAAACAATAAAAATGAAGCGTTTGGAAGAAACCTGGGATTTTTATTGATGAAGAGGGGGATGCCTTGGGCATCCCCAAGCTTTGACGCCTGTAATTCTTGGATATTTCTTCGGGTGACACACGTGGCTACCCCAAGCTTGATCTTTAGTCCATCTTTCATCTCATTACTCGTTCCTTCCATACACCTGAAATTTTTCGTTCATACAAAACTTCACACAATCTTTATTAGCAACATTAGTGCACTCAAGATAATAAGTCTTTAGGTTCAGGTCTAACACCAATAAAACTTCCATTAAAACACTAGCTATTGTAGCACTTCCCTCAAAAAGCTCAATTCGCCAAAAGAACTCAAAAAGGAACCAACAAGAAGCAAATGCAGAAAATGGCAGACGTCTGTCAAAAATTCACGCCTCAAAAGGACGTAGAGAGATTTTACATGAATTTTCCGGTGAAGCATGTACATTGCAAATATTTCTATAATTTTTGATGTTCCATGCTTGGTTTTATCCACTTTCTTGTGTTTTGTTCCAACTTTGGAGTACTTTTCATATGATTTCTTGGACTAACCTATTAACAAGAGCCACAGTGCCAGCTGCCTGTTTTCTACTGTTTTTTGTTCCAGGAAGGTCAGAAAATGAATATTCTCGGAATTGGACGGGACAAAAGCCAAAGTGCCTATTTTTCCGGAAGGGATCAAGTGCCAGAATACAAGACGGAGAGGGGCCAGGGGCAGGCCAGACCACCTGGCCGCACGGCCAGGCCTGGCCCGCGCCAGGGGGTGGTGTGGTGGCTCCCGGCACCCCCTCGGCCTCTCCTTCCGCCTATAAGTTGCCCTCGGGACGAAAACCCTAAGTACCCGATCAAAAATCCACGAAAGAGTCTGTAGCCGCCGTCATCTCCATCCCTAGATCGGGAGGGATCTGAAGCTCTTCCCGGCACCCTGCCGGAGAGGGGAATTCACCTTGGAGGCCTTCTTCATCACCATGCAAGCCTCCGGTGTGATGCGTGAGTAGTTCATCCTTGGACTACAGATCCATGTAGTAGCTAGATGGCTGGTTTCTCCTCCTTTGTGCTTTCATGTTTAGATCTTGTGAGCTCCATTCATGATCAAGATCATCTATTTGTAATTCATACATGTTGTGTTTGTGGGGATCCAATGGATATTGAGATGCTATTTCAGATTGATTATTGATTCTATCATGTCTTTGTTATTTGAGATCTTGCATGCTTTCCGTTGTTAGTAGCTATCTTGGGCAAGTAGATGCTAGCAACTCCAAGAGTTAGTATTTATGCTCGATAGTGGGTTCATGCCTCTGGTAATCTAGGGAAGTGACAGAAATCTCTAAGGTACTAGATGTTCTGTTGCTACTAGGGAGAAAACAACAATCCTTTGTTCATAGAACAATCATATTGTTTACTTTACATGCAGTTCGTAAAGCAATAATCTGTTGCTTGCAACTTAATACTGGAGGGGGTTCGGATGATAACGTGAAGGTGGATTATTAGTCATAGATGCAGTTGGATGGCGGTCTATCTATTGTGTTGTAATCCCAATCAAGTCTCAGAGGAGTCAAGATGATTAGTATATGCATGTATTGCTTTCTCGGTGTTTTTCAATTGCCCCATTGTAATTTGTTCATCCAGCATGTTATCTATCTAAGGAGAGCCACCTCTAGTGAACTATGGATCCCGGTCCTTGTCTTTTATATTCAATCTACAATCTTTTACTGCTTTGTGTTTACTTTCTGCAAACTTTTACTTCTTTCCATTCAATACGTTTAATCCTTTGTTTTCTGCAAAACACAGTGAGATTGACAACCTCATCGCAAGTTGGGGACAAAGTTCTGTGGTTGTGTTGTGCAGGTCTCCACGTTGCTACTAGCACCGGTAGTGCGCCCTACCAAAGCTCAACTAGTAACACCTTTGGGGTGTTTCCTTGCTCCTACTGGTTCGATTAAACCTTGGTTTCATAACTGAGGGAAACTAGCTGATGTGCTCATCATACCTTCCTCTTGGGGTTCCCAACGAGCTCTATATCAACCACGAGCCATCAACACTTTTCTGGGCACCGTGCATTGAGCCATCAAGCATTTTTCTGGCATCGTTGCTAGGGAGTTAAGGACATCTTCACAAGGGGAGTCCCTCATAACCAATCTCTTTACTTTGTTGTTTTTGTTTTGCTTAGTTTTCTTTTTGCTTTGTTTGCTTGTTTTGTTCTTCAAAAAAAACCCAAAAAAATTAGTTCTACAAGTTTGCTTTCTTAGTTCAAATACACAAAAAATTAGTTCCTTTCTTAAGTTGCCTTTATGACTAGCTCTGCTCCAATCACTATTTCATTATGGATAGCTCACTCAGTTTCCTATTTGGGAACAGTATTATGACTGCTAAGGTAATAGATGAACCACCGCCTGCTAGAACCTCCATGGAAGAAGAAATTGCTGAACCTGAAAGCTCACTAGATGAAAAAGAGGAGAAGAGTGATGGACAAAAGGAGGAAGAATGTATCTACCCATTCCTACCTTCTAATGCGAGTAACTCTTTATCCCTTACATTATTTTATTGTCCCCCATGCTTATCAAAGGAGGGTGAATGTTATGTTCCCAAGGTTCTTTTGAAAATGTTTATAATAAAGCTCTAGTGCTTGTAGATCATGAAAAGCATGCCTTATGTGATAGTTATATTGTTGACTTTATTCATGAGGCTACTGAAAATTATTATGAGATAGGAAAATATGGTTGTAGAAGTTTTTATGGTAATTAAACACCTCTCTATGTGCTGAAAGTTTTGAAGTTACTTTTGATTTATCTTCCTATGCCTGTCACTTTGTTCTTTGTGCATTTATTTGCATACAAGATTCCTATGCATAGGAAGTGGGTTAGACTTAAATGTGTTTTGAATTTGCTTCTTGATGCTCTCTTTTACTTCAATTCATATTTCCTATGAGAGCATCTTCTCAAATTTTCATGCCTAACTTAAAGGCGTTAAAGAAAAGTACTTGTTGGGAGATAACCCAAGAGTTTTAGTTGAGTCTTGGAAGTTATTATCTCTGTAATAACCTCTCATTATCCTTTTTATTTGCTTTTTGTGCCAAGAGTAACCTCTAATGAGAGTGAAGTAATGATTGGGAAAGTTGCTGTCCCGAAACAGATTTCTGTGCTTCACCGAAAAAATTTCTGAGAGAGCTTTGTATGTCGGATTGATCTGTAATTGTTTGTGCTTCTGACCCAGGTTCTTATCTAACTCTCGTTAGTTCAACACTTTTTGATTTGAGGAACATAAGGTTTTCGAAAAAATTCGTCTTTACCTGCTGGTCTGTTTTGACAAATTTCTGCCATTTTCTGCATTTGCTTCTTGTTGGTTCCTTCTTGAGTTCTTTTGGGGAATTGAGCTTTTTGAGGGAAGTGCTACAATAGCTAGTGTTCTAATGGAAGTTTATTTGGTGTTAGAACTGAACCTTGAGACTTATTTATCTTAAGTGCACTAATGTTGCTAATAAGATTGTGTGAAGTTTTGTATGAAGGAAAAATTTCAGGTGTATGGAAGGAATGAGTAATGAGATGAAGGATGGACTAAAGCTCAAGATTGGGGATGCCACGCGTGTCACCCCAAGAAATATCCAAGAGGTACAAGCGTCAAAGCTTGGGAATGCCCAAGGCATCCCCTTCTTCATCAATAAAAATCCCAGATTTCTTCCAAACGCTTCATTTTTATTGTTTCATGAACAGTTGTGTTTTTCTTGGAGCGTCTTCTTTTTGGTTTTTTTTGGTTTTTCATTTTTTTGGTTTTCTTAGTTTTCTGAATAAATTGGTTGGACCCCCTCTTTCTTACATTGGTTTGCAAATAGTTTGGTTTGGTTTGGAAAAGAGTAGGAAAGATCATACTTATGTGGTAAAAAGAACTTGTTTTTTACTGTGGCTATGCTTTGTCATGCCATGCTTGATATTGTTTTGGTTTTATGCTTAGTATTCTTTGCTGTAGCATGACTTGTTATAAACAATTGAGATTGCTTAATGTGCCTTGGATGAATCATGCGTTGTTTTAGCATATTAAAGCATAGTATAGTGGTATTCTCCTTTGATGCTTTATTTGGGTTGACTTGGCACATGCTCACACCATGTTATGACTATCTCAACTAACCATAGCCTTTATGATCATTTAGTTTTCAACTTTTAGTATCACTTTATGCTTTCATCAATGATGTTTTGTCGCTCTGGATGATTATGGCCATTATTGCTCTCTTAGTTTGTCGCTCCCAGTCTTTTGCTAGCCTCCACAACAAAGTATGAGTTCCACTCATGCATCCAACTCCCTAAACCAAGTTATTCCAAAGAGTCCACCATACCGACCTACTAGCTTATGCTATTCCAAGTATATTCATGCTTTTGTTTACCTTCCACTTGTTATGAAAAAACTAGTGATTAAAGCTCTCACGAACTTGATGGCACACTTTACTTTACTTGCCCTTAATAAACTTGAACCATTGTGTCTTCTATGTTGTATATGCTTGCACTTATTTGTTGGGAATTAGCAGAACCATGCTTTCATGGGGAACGCTTTCAACATTGCACTGGGTACTTGTACCTAGTTGATATCATGCTCTTTTGTATATGGATGTCGTCGGTGTGAAATGAAAGGGGAGCTTGTAAGTCCATGGAGTTATGTATATGTGTTAGAGAAACGCCTGGGCCGCTGGTCTAATCCATGCTGACATGGTGGAAACCTGCAGCGTAACCATAATGAGCTGTCTATGAAGCATTCTTCTTATAAAAAATGAGTCCTATTGAAAAAAAAGAGAAAATAAAAAAAGATACTATGAAAAGTGGAAAGAGAGAAAAAGCACCATATTCCCATGGTAAATAAGAAGAATGCTGAGATGCTCATTGTCTGCTTGCCTTGTCATTTTGAGATGGGGATTCTTCCGTATCATCGCGCAAGGGGATCCCCGTTGGCGGTTCTCAATGATACACATGTACTTACGATGACAAGAACTTACCCGTGACTAAACTTGAGTAGCATGAGGAGCGGCCCTCGTATACAAGGGACATGAGATTTCTGACTTATACTTCGTCAAGCATGTACACCATAGTTTGTTTACTTTAACCTTAATCACTTCATGATGCTTATGATAGGGGCAATGAGAGCTGAAAGCTATAAGTACCATAATTTTTGGAAGCTCTTTATGAGACTTGAATCCATACTTCCTTTTACAACAGGCCTTGCTTCCACCATTATATTGAGTCTCCACATTCTATCTTTATGCACCTATTTTGAGAGCATAGTTGCCATTCTTAGTTCTATGTGCATTGTCCCAAGACTAGTTGATTGATGCATAACTTGTTATTGCTTGTTTGAAACTATTGTATCTAGTCACTCTTATGAAGTTTGAAGGTGTCTTATGCATTTATATTTGCTACTCTATTGAGGGACAAGCTGAATACTAGTATGCTATGTTTTCTTTATGTGAAACAAACAAACGTCTTGCAAAACATTGTTATTCATGAATCTTTTGTTTGTGCCTTTTCAGGTTGTATCGTAGTTTCTTTACTTATTGCTAGAACTTTGTCTTTCATGTTATGATTGAAGTACTACGATCCCAGCTTTGACTGTTTTGCAAATACTTTGATCAAGTCTTTGATTGTGCATGTCACCTCAAAAATTATTCTTTCTTTTTATCACTTACCTACTCGAGGAAGAGCAGGAGTTAAGCTTGGGGATGTTGATACATTGCAAATGTACCTATAATTTTTGCTGTTCCATGCTTGGTTTTATCCACTATCAAAAATGAGTATGTATGCAAGCCACATACAACAGTACATCAGAGCCATTCCATCTAAAAGAAATAGAAATATTGCAACGCCATACGGCAAGATCCAAATATCCTAGATAGATATAATAATTTAGGATAGCTCCTCATACATCACACATCAGAGTATCAGGCGGAAGCGGAAAACAAGATCCGAGTACGGATAAGAAGCAAATTGGCATAAGATGCCCCATAAATAAACACATCCCGCCCACAGATCACACGGATCCCCGTTCCCGGAATCTCTACACCGAATGATCGTTGCCAACATCATCTGTCTCTTCCACCCAGTATCCATCTTGCGGGTACACCTGTTCATCTGAATCAAACAATTTATCGTGTGAGACCCTAGGGGTACTCAGCAAGTCTTAATGCCACTAAAGGGGACACAACCTGGGGTGACGCAATTGCAGCAAAAGATAATACCTAACAATACTACAGATACTCGCTAACCTTCTGTCTAACCAATGATAGACGAAAGTCCGTGAATTAAGAACAATAGTTATAACAGTGTAAATAACAGATCCATCCTCCTCCTCGCTTACCAACGAGGAAGCAGACGAACAACCCCCATCATCCGTTGGCAGTTTTATTAACCATTCCATGAGTATTGCACTATTTACTAGTCAAGTACTTAGTCAATTTAAAAGTGGGACTTTAGTTCTAATTGTCTATGATCGAGAAACTGTGCTCCAAGTCGTCCATAACCGCGGACACGACTTTCAGAAAGATTTACCCTGCAGGGGTGCACGAATAGCAACACACACTCGATCAACCTCGGAAAAACCAAATCAAAACCCAACGAGGCATTCACGACAAAGCAATCACAGGATTCAGAAATATTTCAGGGGGCCACCCCATTAAGCTACCCGCAACGAAGTTGGCCGGCTCCGAGACGGACCCAAGGTTTGTGTGGACGGCGGTAAACGATTGGGAACCCGAAAATGAGACTGGGCTTGTCGATACAGCGAAAACGTGTCACGATCCAAAACAGTACAGGTGCTCCTCGCACAATCTTAAATAAAGCAGTAACATGGCATAAGTACATAATAGTAATAAAGCCCCAAACTAATTGTGGCCCCAAGAAATAAGTATGAATCAAGCTTTGGCTCAGGGGGGTCCATAAGGCCTCCCGGATGTGGATAGTGCGAATAAACAAGGAACAGGAATCAAGTACTCGGGGTCCTACGGGACAGAAGTGAGCATGAAAAACCAAATAGCAGATATTGCTCACCGGTGCCTCTTTCATTAGTTATCCCATTACTACTCAAGTTATGTTGTTTAGGTACCTCGTTATCCATCAGACACTCACATACCCTACTCATGCTTTTCTACGACTCGCATGGCTCAAGAAACTCCTGTAGTAATGGCTCATGGGACCGGAACAGGCTTAATGTGGTTTAAAAGTAAAGGCTATGCAGTACTTGGGATTCAATTTAATGCAATCGCGACTCAATGATGCAAGAATAAGATAGAGGCAATAGGTACTGGATGTATGCAAGCATGTGGTAGTGCTTGCCTGGCAGCTCAGTTGAAGCGAGAGATGGATCTGGGTAATACTCCTGGGATTCCTGGTAATTCTCCTGCGGGGCGTCTATTCGAAGAAGAACCAAACAAACAAAGGCCAACATAAATAAAGTGCACAAGCATATGAATTAAAATGCGACAAGCAACCAAGCATGCCATGATGAATGATGCACAATTTGCATGGCATTTAAGTAGCATGGCAAAGGTGAGGTGTGGATACAAGAAATAAAGCACTTTATTATTTATTTGCCCAAGTTTTATTGTCATAAACGGTTCAGATTTTAAATGACAACATGATGCATGCTTCCATTCAGAACAAGGATTGCATAAATAGAGCGGGCTCATCGCGCTGATCGATTTAGACATATTATTTGTCAAATTTGGGGTTATAAAACAAAAGTTATTAATTAAATAAGGAAAAGGGCATTTTTATTGTAATTTTAATCATCTCGAAAATTAAAGTGTTCAAATTATATTTTGAAGAGCATATTTGGATTCCTCACATTTTTCTGATTCCAAAACATATATTATTTGTATTATTTGGATTTGTATTTGAAAAATTATTTAAATCTGAAAAGAATTTGAATTTAAATAAATTTGGAAAAGATTTGAATAAAAACAGACCCAGGGGAAACTTTTTACACCGCAGGCAAACTACCCATAGTCACAGACAAGTGGGGCCGGCGCTGACTGGGCCACGCGCGCGCGGAAATTCCTTTTGTCACCGCGGGCTCGCCTAGCCACTGAGGCTGCGGGGTGGGCCAACTGGCGCAGGCCCGCGTGTCAGCGGAGATCGAAATAGAGGCTGACAGGTGGGGCTGGGGACTGGAGCGCGGGTTGCGGCCGAGAAAGGCTGAGGGTTGCGGCCGAGAAAGGCCGAGAAAAGATGACCTGGGCGACTGACCGGTGGGGCACTAGGAGCGCGGGTTGCGAGACTCAAAAAGGTGGGGGGATTTTTGCAAGATGACCACGACCCCGGGTACTGTTTCTCTTCTCCTCGCGTCTGGCGGCAGGTGGGAGCGCGGCGCGGAGCGGGGATTCGATCCCGGGCCGCGGGAGCGCGCGCTGAGCGGGCTGACCGGTGCGGTGGTGCTAGGGGAGCTGTTAGGAGGGGGTTCGGGTGCTAGGTAGGCCCTAAGCAGCGCGGGAACCGGCCAGACAACGGCGAGCTCTGGCGCGCGGCGGCTGTTCGACGAAACATTCGCCGGCGCTAGACATCGACGGTGAGGCGGAGCATGTCAGGGAGAGAGGGAGGCTCACCGCGGGCTCGCTGGTGTGGTCGGATCGGAGCGAGGAGCGGCGGATCGGCGAGGACGCAGACACACCGGCGGGCTAGGGTTTCGGGGACGGCGAGGTACTGGCGACGCGGTGGAGCTTCTCGTCCACGTCCGCGTGCACGGGGCGTCGCAGGGGGCCGTGCTCGGTCTTCTCCGCCACTTCACGGTCGCGCTGCACGGCTGGTTCGTCGGGGTGGGGTGGTACCTGGCGGCGACCGGCGGCGGCTGTTGGTGGACAGAGAGGAAGAAGGGGAAGGAGGAGGGCGTCTCGGGGTGGATCTGGGCGAGGCCAGAGACGTGAGGAGGAGGGGAAAGTGAGAGGGAGAGAGAGGAGAGGCAGGTGGGCACGGCAGGTAAAAAGGTGGCTCGGGTGCCACCTTTTCCTCCTTCTCCTCGAGCACATGGGCGAGCTGGGGCTCGTCCTGGGGCAGGTAGGGTGGCTGCTGGTGGGGCTTGGCGATGGTGGTGCAGCTAGGCCCGCTCGGCAGAGAGATAAAGAGGGAAGGGACTCGGTTGAGCTCGGGTTAGTTAGGGCATGGCTAGGGTTAGGGTTAGACTTAGCTAGGTTAGAGAGAGGAGGGCTGGGGTGGTGGGTCAGGTAGAGAGAGGGGCTTGGCAATGGTGGCCAAGCTAGAGAGAGAGAGAGAGAGAGAGAGGGTCTAGGGTTAGTAGAAACAAATAGGGTTAAGGGAAGAAAAGAGATGAAATAGGTTTGATTATTTTTAAGTAGTTAGATTGTAAATTTTGTTTAAGAGGCCAATACAAGAAGAACTAGAAAGGCTTGATCTTGCATGGACTAAAGTAGAGAAGAAACTAGAAAGAAAGAAGAAGAAAAGAATTAGGTGGAATAAGGCTCATACATGTAGAAATAAATAAAATAAAAATAAAAGAAAAGAAGGTGGATAAGATCATCCCAAGTGGACATGGAGAGGGCTTGAGCTAACAAGAGGTGGAGATGGAAAAAAGTCCAAGAAAAGAAAAAGAAAGAATTGTGAAAAAAGGCCTCATGTGGTTCATGCATGAGAGAACAATAAAATAAAAGAAATAGATATAGATGAGGATTTGGAATGGTGGAAGGAAAAGAGATGACCCATGAAGTAAAGATCCACTTAAAATAAAGGAAAACCAAAGGAGCAAAAAGGTGGTGGAGAGATGTGCATGGCCCATGCAAAATAATAATGCCATTAATTATTTTGTGAAAACAATAATATTATGATGGCATTAATCTTATGCATTTCCAAGAAGTGGAATAAAACCATGCAAAAGAATTAAGGGACTAGATCCACCCTATTGCCCATGAGCTAAATGAAACCCCAAATAAAAACAAACAAGTTCATGATCTAGTAGGATGGTGGAATTATAAAGTGATAGAAAGAAAAGTGGTGGAATGGAAATAAAAGATATGCCCCCAACTCAACTTGGGCATTTAAACAATATATCAATAACCAAATACAATATCAAGAGGCAAATACACTTAATAGTGCATGTGATAGAAGAACCAAAAGAAAAGGAGTTTTATATGATGCTCAAATGCAAGGTGGCATGATGACATGAGCATGATATAATTATGATGCAATAATAATATCTATGAAGTAGCCAATATCTTACTAGGACAAGTAGCATTACAATTGTTAGACAATTGGGGTGCTACAACTCTCCCCCACTAAACAGGAATCTCGCTCCGAGATTCTAGGAAAAAGAAGACTCAAAGAGGGTAGGATACTTGGCACGGAGCTCATCTTCACGTTCCCAGGTTGCTTCATCAACGGAATGGTGCGACCACTACACCTTGCAGAACTTGATGGACTTGTTGCGAGTCCTTCTTTCTGCGACTTCAAGAATTTTTGTGGGGTGTTCTTGATAAGACAGATCTTCTTGGAGATTAATGAGTTCATGGTCCACGGTCCTGCCGGGATCCTTGAAGCACTTCTTGAGTTGAGATATGTGGAAAACATCGTGGACTTTGAGTTGTTCCGGGAGCTCAAGAGCATAAGCAACTTCTCCTCTTCTTCCACGAATTTTGAAAGGACCGATGTATCTAGGAGCCAGCTTTCCTTTGATACCAAAGCGGTGCGTGCCTCTCATGGGAGTGACACGAAGGTAAACGAGATCACCAGGGACATACTCCATGTCCGTGTGCTTCCTGTCATAATTGCTCTTCTGGCGACTTTGAGCAATCTTCAGATTTTCAAGAATGATGTGAACTTTCTCCTCCGCTTGAGTTACAATGTCGGGGCCAAACAATATTCTTTCACCTGCGCCCGACCAACCAATCGGAGTTCTGCACTTGCGACCATAAAGAGCCTCAAATGGTGCCATCTTTAGACTTTTCTGGAAACTGTTGTTGTAAGAGAATTCCGCATAAGGATGACATTCTTCCCACTTCATGCCGAAATAGATAACGCAAGCACGGAGCATATCTTCTAGAATCTGATTGATCCTTTCAACTTGTCCTTGCGACTGAGGGTGGTAAGCTGTGCTGAAGTTTAACTTTGTTCCCAAAGCATTTTGGAAACTTCCCCAGAACTTGGAAGTGAAGATCAACCAATCGGAGTTCTGCACTTGCGACCATAAAGAGCCTCAAATGGTGCCATCTTTAGACTTTTCTGGAAACTGTTGTTGTAAGAGAATTCCGCATAAGGATGACATTCTTCCCACTTCATGCCGAAATAGATAACGCAAGCACGGAGCATATCTTCTAGAATCTGATTGATCCTTTCAACTTGTCCTTGCGACTGAGGGTGGTAAGCTGTGCTGAAGTTTAACTTTGTTCCCAAAGCATTTTGGAAACTTCCCCAGAACTTGGAAGTGAAGATGCTTCCACGGTCTGAACTGATCTCAAGAGGAACTCCATAAAGAGAGACAATTCTGTTGATATAGAGCTCAGCCAACTGAATTGCAGAAATTGTTTCCTTGACTGGAAAGAAGTGAGCTACTTTGGAAAGCCTGTCAATGACAACAAAGATTGCATTGTTGCCTTTCTGCGACCTTGGAAAACCAGTGATGAAGTCCATCTCTACTTTCTCCCATTTCCATTCCGGAGGCTTCAATGGCTGTAGAAGACCGGAAGGTTTCTGATGAACAGCTTTAACTCTGCGACAAACATCACACTCCGAGACATACTTGGCACAATATCGTTTCAAACCAGGCCACCAATATTGTGTTTTTAAGTCCATGTACATCTTAGTGCTGCCAGGGTGGATAGAAAGAACAGAATCATGCGCCTCCTTGAGAACTTGCTCTCTTAAACCCGGGTAGTTCGGAACAAACATCCGGTGTTCAAAGAAAAGAGTGCCTTGGTCATCTACGTGGAAAGACTCGTACTTCGGAAGTTGAATGTTGGAGATGATCTTTTTAGTGTAAGGATCCCCAAGCTGAATGGAACGGACCTTTTCTTCCAAGAGAGGTGTTGCTAGAAGGTTCAGAAGATACCCTTGATCCACAATTTCAAGGTTGAGCTTGCGGAATTCCTTGCACAAGAGAGGCTGTTGTTCTTCCACCATGAGGTTGTTGACATAAGCTTTTCGGCTGAGAGCATCGGCCATGACATTGGCTTTGCCCGGAGTATAGTTGATGGTCAAATCGAAATCATTGATTGTTTCAATCCACCTCCTCTGACGAAGGTTGAGATCAGGCTGTGTGAAGATATACTTCAGACTCTTGTGATCAGAAAAGATCTCACAACGGTTGCCCAGCAAGTAATGCCTCCATACTTTCAAAGCAAAGACAACTGCTGCGAGTTCGAGGTCATGTGTAGGATAGTTGATCTCATGCGTCTTCAACTGACGAGATGCATAAGCAACAACTTGCTTTTCTTGCATAAGGACCGCACCCAATCCTTGCAATGAAGCATCACAGAAAATCTGGAAAGGCTTTGATGTATCTGGAGGAACCAAGACTGGTGTGGAAGTGAGCTTCTCTTTGAGTGTTTCAAAGCTTGCTTGACATGCGGGAGTCCAAAGATATTTCTTGCCTTTCTTGAGGAGATCGGTAAGAGGCTTCGCAATCTTTGAGAAGTTTTGAACGAATCGACGACAGTAACTGGCCAAACCAAGGAAACTTCGGACTTCTTTGACATTTATGGGTGGAAGCCAATCCATAATTGTCTTAATAGTTTCTGGGTTGACAGCGATGCCCTTGGCAGAGATGACGTGACCAAGGTAGGTGACTTGAGGCAGCCAGAATTCACACTTGGAGAACTTTGCATACAGGCGGTTCTCACGAAGCTTGTTTAGGACACAACGAAGGTGTTCTTCATGTTCTTCTTTTGACTTAGAATAGACTAGAATGTCATCCAGATAGACCACAACGAACTTATCAAGATACTCCATGAAAACCGAGTTCATAAGCCTCGAGAAGGTGGCAGGTGCATTGGTGAGACCGAAAGACATGACCGTGTACTCATACAGGCCATAGCGGGTGGTGAAAGCTGTTTTAGGAACATCTTCCTTGCGGATCTTGATTTGATGATAACCACTTCTCAAATCAAGCTTAGAGAATACCACAGCTCCGGCTAGCTGATCGAAGAGATCATTAATCCGCGGAAGGGGATATTTATTCTTGATTGTTTTAGCATTGAGCGCCCGATAGTCAACACACAGTCTATCAGTCTTGTCTCGCTTCTTCACAAAGATGGTTGGACTACCCCAAGAGGAAGTACTGTGCTGAATGAAACCCAACTTCTCTTGTTCATCCAACTGACGCTTAAGTTCAGCCAACTCAGCAGGACCCATTTTATAAGGCCGCTTGGAAATAGGAGCGGTACCAGGTTCAAGTTCAATGACAAACTCAACCTCACGATCCGGAGGCATACCTGGCAACTCTTCAGGAAAGACATCTGGAAACTCACAAACTACAGGAACACTCTGAATACCTTCCATAGCATCATCATTCAGAGCCGCCAAAGAATAAAGCTGAATAGCAGGAGACAGACTTGGAGAATAGACTATATGGCCTTCAGGAATTTTCAGAGAAACCGAACGTTCAGCACAATCGATCACAGCTGCATTTGCTGTCAACCAATCCATGCCCAAGATAACATCAATATCAGAATTGCCCAGAATAATTAAGGAAGCCGGAAATGAAGAACCACCAATCTCAATTTGATTGCCATGGCTGATATGAGCAGCCCTCATGTTTGACCCAGGAGATTGTACCACAAGACGGTGTAATAAAGGAACCATAGCCAGATCTTGCTCATGAGCAAACTTGTGAGAAACAAAAGAATGCGAAGCACCAGAATCAAACAAAACTCGTGCAGGAACTGAGTTAACAGGAAGCATACCCATCACAACTCCAGGAGCATGCTCAGCTTGAGCGGCGTTGACACAGTTGGCACGAGCAACCATAGATCCCGGCTTAGTGTTGACGTTGAGAGCCCGAGGTGGAGGTGCACGAATCATAGGAGCACTTGCCGCAGGTCTTGGAGGTGGTGGTGGAAGAGCTTTGTTGTTCAATGGACAATTCCATTGCTGATGCCCAGTGTTTCCACAAGTATAACAAGCACCAGGTGGACGTGGAGCAACGTAGCCAGGGACTCCGCCAGGCGCTCCAGGGTAGTTGTGGTTGTAGCCCCTGGGAGCCGCAGTGAAGGAGTTTGGTGGCCTTGGTGCGTAGCTTGAAGGTCTTGGTGGAGCAGGGAGCAACGTTGGGGTGTTAGGAACCCAGACACGACGCTTAGAAGGAGCTGTCATAGCAGAAGAGCTTGCTGTGTCACGGCTGTGTTTCTTTGACTCCTCAAACACTTGCCTACTTGCTTCTTCCTGCAGAGCCGTGTGTTGAAGTTCCAGGAAAGATGCTGGCCTTGCATGAGTGATTGCATATTTGATGGAAGCATTGAGGCCTTGCCGAAACCTCTTTTGCTTCTTCTTGTCATCAGAGATCTCATCTCCACCATAACGAGACAGGTTCATGAAGTTTCTGATGTAGGTGTTGACATTGTCAGTGCCCTGCTTGAGGTTGAGAAACACTTCCTTCATCCTTTCCATGACAATTTCTGACAGATATTGCTCTTTGAAAGCAGCAGTGAACCGCTCCCAAGTAGGCTGAAAACCAGAAAGATCTGCCTTGAGATAATTTTCCCACCAGAGAGCTGCATCTCCCTTCAGAAGGTGAGTAGCACACTTGACCCATTCTTGCTCGGGAACATCCGCAGTCATGAGCAACCTTGACACTTCACGAAGCCAATCATCCGCATCAAGTGGCTGATCAGACACTTCGAATTGACGTGGGTTGAACTTGAGAAAACTCTTGATGTCTCCTCGCTTGGGAGGTGGAGGTAGCGGAGCAAACTCATTCCTCCTCACACTTTACTCGAAGCGCTGCTGGTTCTGCTGCATAGTGCCCAAAGCATTTGCAATACTTGCCAAAGCAGCCCCGAGTTCAGGTGGTATATCCTCCTCAGAACGGCGTGGTGGTGCCATCCTGTGATTGATATAAAACACAAGTCAGTACTATAATGGAGAATGATAATAATCCAAAATAGTACCAAACTGGAATTAATCAAGATTAAAGAATGTAATTCACTGAGATGATATTAAAATATCAACCAAGTTCAAGGCAATTAGAAGATATTAAGCATAACACACACGACTGAACAAGGAGTGTGGTATACAAACTAACAAAGAAAAAATTTCCTCAATTTTTGGCATTAAAATACCACTAAATGCGCAAAACCACTTAACGAATCAAGATTAGTAACTCTACTATTCCAATATACAAAAGCAAATGACAAAAGTAGTGGTATGGTCGCGACTCCATCCCGCACTCAAATCATTACTCCGCACATGAATCAGTAAAATACATATCCCAACAACTTCTTCTTAAGATGAACCTAAAGATTGGTAACTACGGAAACGAACACCCCAAACAAGATAACGTCGGATAACAAAGAGTAAGATAGATCGCATCGGTGTACAATGAATCAGAATAGATCGCGTCGGTTTACAATGGACTGTCGGTATGGAATGTACCAACAGTTGAAAACCAAAAAGGCAGATAGCGAAAACATTTGGATGCAACAGATAGACAAGGAATTCACACACACACACACAACCATAACCTATGGTACTACGGAACCCAAAACACGTGAATCCTAGTTTGAAGTTTAGAAGAGGATTGAAAACGTTACACTTCCTTACCAGAAAAGGGTGGGTCGGTGGGTAAGAAGAAAAATGGAAGCAGTCCCACTCTCACGTTTGTTTTTCCCTAGTATACATAACTACCAAAATATTTGCTAGACAGACAACGACCATTTTGGCTGAGACCCTGAAGGGCGGGATGGCTCTGATACCAATTGTAACTACCTCGGTGAATTACGCTCTTAGTTAATGCCTGGATGAACGAAAGTGGTTAAAATAGTACGGTGGGACCCAGGGCCACTCACGGTAGGCCTTTCGGCCGTCCTAACCACTTTCTGTCAACGGGACAAGAACGAGCGGCGTAATCGGCAGGCGAAGGGATCAACTACATACACAAATGAGTATGTATGCAAGCCACATACAACAGTACATCAGAGCCATTCCATCTAAAAGAAATAGAAATATTGCAACGCCATACGGCAAGATCCAAATACCCTAGATAGATATAATAATTTAGGATAGCTCCTCATACATCACACATCAGAGTATCAGGCGGAAGCGGAAAACAAGATCCGAGTACGGATAAGAAGCAAATTGGCATAAGATGCCCCATAAATAAACACATCCCGCCCACAGATCACACGGATCCCCGTTCCCGGAATCTCTACACCGAATGATCGTTGCCAACATCATCTGTCTCTTCCACCCAGTATCCATCTTGCGGGTACACCTGTTCATCTGAATCAAACAATTTATCGTGTGAGACCCTAGGGGTACTCAGCAAGTCTTAATGCCACTAAAGGGGACACAACCTGGGATGACGCAATTGCAGCAAAAGATAATACCTAACAATACTACAGATACTCGCTAACCTTCTGTCTAACCAATGATAGACGAAAGTCCGTGAATTAAGAACAATAGTTATAACAGTGTAAATAACAGATCCATCCTCCTCCTCGCTTACCAACGAGGAAGCGGACGAACAACCCCCATCATCCGTTGGCAGTTTTATTAACCATTCCATGAGTATTGCACTATTTACTAGTCAAGTACTTAGTCAATTTAAAAGTGGGACTTTAGTTCTAATTGTCTATGATCGAGAAACTGTGCTCCAAGTCGTCCATAACCGCGGACACGACTTTCAGAAAGATTTACCCTGCAGGGGTGCACGAATAGCAACACACACTCGATCAACCTCGGAAAAACCAAATCAAAACCCAACGAGGCATTCACGACAAAGCAATCACAGGATTCAGAAATATTTCAGGGGGCCACCCCATTAAGCTACCCGCAACGAAGTTGGCCGGCTCCGAGACGGACCCAAGGTTTGTGTGGACGGCGGTAAACGACTGGGAACCCGAAAATGAGACTGGGCTTGTCGATACAGCGAAAACGTGTCACGATCCAAAACAGTACAGGTGCTCCTCGCACAATCTTAAATAAAGCAGTAACATGGCATAAGTACAGAATAGTAATAAAGCCCCAAACTAATTGTGGCCCCAAGAAATAAGTATGAATCAAGCTCTGGCTCAGGGGGGTCCATAAGGCCTCCCGGATGTGGATAGTGCGAATAAACAAGGAACAGGAATCAAGTACTCGGGGTCCTACGGGACAGAAGTGAGCATGAAAAACCAAATAGCAGATATTGCTCACCGGTGCCTCTTTCATTAGTTATCCCATTACTACTCAAGTTATGTTGTTTAGGTACCTCGTTATCCATCAGACACTCACATACCCTACTCATGCTTTTCTACGACTCGCATGGCTCAAGAAACTCCTGTAGTAATTGCTCATGGGACCGGAACAGGCTTAATGTGGTTTAAAAGTAAAGGCTATGCAGTACTTGAGATTCAATTTAATGCAATCGCGACTCAATGATGCAAGAATAAGATAGAGGCAATAGGTACTGGATGTATGCAAGCATGTGGTAGTGTTTGCCTGGCAGCTCAGTTGAAGCGAGAGATGGATCTGGGTAATACTCCTGGGATTCCTGGTAATTCTCCTGTGGGGCGTCTATTCGAAGAAGAACCAAACAAACAAAGGCCAACATAAATAAAGTGCACAAGCATATGAATTAAAATGCGACAAGAAACCAAGCATGCCATGATGAATGATGCACAATTTGCATGGCATTTAAGTAGCATGGCAAAGGTGAGGTGTGGATACAAGAAATAAAGCACTTTATTATTTATTTGCCCAAGTTTTATTGTCATAAACGGTTCAGATTTTAAATGACAACATGATGCATGCTTCCATTCAGAACAAGGATTGCATAAATAGAGCGGGCTCGTCACGCTGATCGATTTAGACATATTATTTGTCAAATTTGGGGTTATAAAACAAAAGTTATTAATTAAATAAGGAAAAGGGCATTTTTATTGTAATTTTAATCATCTCGAAAATTAAAGTGTTCAAATTATATTTTGAAGAGCATATTTGGATTCCTCACATTTTTCTGATTCCAAAACATATATTATTTGTATTATTTGGATTTGTATTTTAAAAATTATTTAAATCTGAAAAGAATTTGAATTTAAATAAATTTGGAAAAGATTTGAATAAAAACAGACTCAGGGGAAACTTTTTACACCGCAGGCAAACTACCCATAGTCACAGACAAGTGGGGCCGGTGCTGACTGGGGCACGCGCGCGCAGAAATTCCTTTTGTCACCGCGGGCTCGCCTAGCCACTGAGGCTGCGGGGTGGGCCAACTGGCGCAGGCCCGCGTGTCAGCGGAGATCGAGACAGAGGCTGACAGGTGGGGCTGGGGACTGGAGCGCGGGTTGCGGCCGAGAAAGGCTGAGGGTTTTTCTGCAAGATGACCTGGGCGACTGACTGGTGGGGCACTAGATGCGCGGGTTGCGAGACTCAAAAAGGTGGGGGCATTTTTGCAAGATGACCACGACCCCGGGTACTGTTTCTCTTCTCCTCGCGTCTGGCGGCAGGTGGGAGCGCGGCGCGGAGCGGGGATTCGATCCCGGGCCGCGGGAGCGCGCGCTGAGCGGGCTGACCGGTGCGGTGGTGCTAGGGGAGCTGTTAGGATGGGGTTCAGGTGCTAGGTAGGCCCTAAGCAGCGCGGGAACCGGCCAGACAACGGCGAGCTCTGGCGCGCGGCGGCTGTTCGACGAAACATTCGCCGGCGCTAGACATCGACGGTGAGGCGGAGCATGTCAGGGAGAGAGGGAGGCTCACCGTGGGCTCGCTGGTGTGGTCGGATCGGAGCGAGGAGCGGCGGATCGGCGAGGACGCAGACACATCGGCGGGCTAGGGTTTCGGGGACGGCGAGGTACTGGCGACACGGTGGAGCTTCTCGTCCACGTCCGCGTGCACGGGGCGTCGCAGGGGGCCGTGCTCGGTCTTCTCCGCCACTTCACGGTCGCGCTGCACGGCTGGTTCGTCGGGCGGGGTGGTACCTGGCGGCGACCGGCGGCGGCTGTTGGTGGACGGAGAGGAAGAAGGGGAAGGAGGAGGGCGTCTCGGGGTGGATCTGGGCGAGGCCAGAGACGTGAGGAGGAGGGGAAAGTGAGAGGGAGAGAGAGGAGAGGCAGGTGGGCACGGCAGGTAAAAAGGTGGCTCGGGTGCCACCTTTTCCTCCTTCTCCTCGAGCACATGGGCGAGCTGGGGCTTGTCCTGGGGCAGGTAGGGTGGCTGCTGGTGGGGCTTGGCGATGGTGGTGCAGCTAGGCCCGCTCGGCAGAGAGAGAAAGAGGGAAGGGACTCGGTTGAGCTCGGGTTAGTTAGGGCATGGCTAGGGTTAGGGTTAGACTTAGCTAGGTTAGAGAGAGGAGGGCTGGGGTGGTGGGTCAGGTAGAGAGAGGGGCTTGGCAATGGTGGCCAAGCTAGAGAGAGAGAGAGAGAGAGAGGGGGTCTAGGGTTAGTAGAAACAAATAGGGTTAAGGGAAGAAAAGAGATGAAATAGGTTTGATTATTTTTAAGTAGTTAGATTGTAAATTTTGTTTAAGAGGCCAATACAAGAAGAACTAGAAAGGCTTGATCTTGCATGGACTAAAGTAGAGAAGAAACTAGAAAGAAAGAAGAAGAAAAGAATTAGGTGGAATAAGGCTCATACATGTAGAAATAAATAAAATAAAAATAAAAGAAAAGAAGGTGGATAAGATCATCCCAAGTGGACATGGAGAGGGCTTGAGCTAACAAGAGGTGGAGGTGGAAAAAAGTCCAAGAAAAGAAAAAGAAAGAATTGTGAAAAAAGGCCTCATGTGGTTCATGCATGAGAGAACAATAAAATAAAAGAAATAGATATAGATGAGGATTTGGAATGGTGGAAGGAAAAGAGATGACCCATGAAGTAAAGATCCACTTAAAATAAAGGAAAACCAAAGGAGCAAAAAGGTGGTGGAGAGATGTGCATGGCCCATGCAAAATAATAATGCCATTAATTATTTTGTGAAAACAATAATATTATGATGGCATTAATCTTATGCATTTCCAAGAAGTGGAATAAAACCATGCAAAAGAATTAAGGGACTAGATCCACCCTATTGCCCATGAGCTAAATGAAACCCCAAATAAAAACAAACAAGCTCATGATCTAGTAGGATGGTGGAATTATAAAGTGATAGAAAGAAAAGTGGTGGAATGGAAATAAAAGATATGCCCCCAACTCAACTTGGGAATTTAAACAATATATCAATAACCAAATACAATATCAAGAGGCAAATACAATTAATAGTGCATGTGATAGAAGAACTAAAAGAAAAGGAGTTTTATATGATGCTCAAATGCAAGGTGGCATGATGACATGAGCATGATATAATTATGTTGCAATAATAATATCTATGAAGTAGCCAATATCTTACTAGGACAAGTAGCATTACAATTGTTAGATAATTGGGGTGCTACATTATCTATCTAAGGAGAGCCACCTCTAGTGAACTATGGATCCCGGTCCTTGTCTTTTATATTCAATCTACAATCTTTTACTGCTTTGTGTTTACTTTCTACAAAATTTTGTTGGGTCCGCAGCATAGAAAACAAAAAATTTCCTACGATGAGAACTATACGCCAAGATCTATCGACTGGAACAGAGCAACGGGTGTACATACATCCATGGAGAACTTACCCTTGAAGACAACGAGTTTTGTTAACCAGTAGGAACTCGTAGTTGATGTAGTCGTACGCTTGCCGATCTCAAGATCGTGTGGAAGTCCGAGCGCCGCAAATCAGCAGCGCATCCGTCCTCGCACACACGTTCAAGCCACCGGACAACCTCCACCTCCTCGCTCCAGCGAATCAGCGGAAGCAGCAACTCCTTCCAGACGCAAGGCTACCGGGAACATGTATCTCGCTAATCCGAGACCATGGGGGAATATCTAGAGGGGGAGAGAGATCCTTCACGAGGAGGTGTGGTTTGTGAGAGGGGAGAGGGGGGCTTTATATAGGAGGGAGGGAGACCCCTCCCCTCCCATAGCCGGCGCATGAGGGGGGGACTCCTCCCCTCCTTCATTCATGTGGTGAACCTCCACTCACATAAACATGGCCTCCACCCAAAATCCCACTCACATGTATTTAATTTCCACCAAATTAAATGCAGCTCTCAATTAATAAAACTCTTTTATTTATTTTATTCAGAATTTTGTTAATTAGTTTAATTAACAAACATTCACATAAAACCCCTTGCAACATTTCAATATCACATGCAGAACCACTTTCTGCAATTTCACCCGAAACAATTCCGGTTTCTATCGAAACATTTCCTGCGCTTTGCAAACCTTTTGTCTGGAACATATGTGCTCCTAAATGGTGTCCGGCAACCCTTAAGTGTGTCACCCTATGGTTCGCGAATAATGCAGACATGATTGAGACTCCTCTCAGATCAATAATCGGAAGCGGGACCTGGAGATCCATACTGACTCCTGCATATTCAACGATGATATCTGTGATCGTGAGAACCTTTAATGTCAGCAATTTAATCCCTTTGTCTCATGATATAATACATGTCCAAGATTCGATCATCGGTATCCAAATACCTACTTTGATCTCGTTACCGACATGCACTCTTTTCTCGTTCCCGTGATATAACATTCTAGTGATCACATCAATTGCTTGCAAGCTATCTTAATGTGATATCACCGAGAGGACCCAGAGTATATCTATCCGTCATCGGGATTGAAAAATTCCAATCTTGATCCATGAGCCTCAACATAACACCTTCATAGCACTGAACCCACCTTTATGGTCACCCTGTTACGGTGTGACGTTTGATGTTATCAAGATACTCTTCCGGTGTTAGCAATTAACATGATCTCATGGTCTAAGGACTAAGACTACTTTGTATGATGTTATAGCAATATAAACATAATGACTTGATCGTAATGCTATACTTCGGATGAATGTTCATCACATCATTTCACAAATGCTGTGACCTTGTTATTAACAACATTCAATGTCCATGATTAGGAAACTTTGATCATCTTGTTAATCAACAAGCCAGTCTATAAGAGAGGCATAACTAGGAACCCTTTTTGTTTATTAAACACACATGTATTGATGTTTCCTATCAATACAATTATAGCATGCAAAATAAAAATCTATCATATACAAGGAATACATAATAACAACTTTATTATTGCCTCTCAGGGCATATTTCCTTCAGTCTCCCACTTGCACTAGAGACAATAATCTAGTTTACATAGTGATAAATCTAACACCCATGGAGTTCTGGTGTTGATCATGTTTTGCCCTAGGGAGTACTTTAGTCAACGGATCTGCTACATTCAGGTCCGTGTGCACTTTACAAACTTTATATCTCCATCATTGACATGCTCGCGGATGGAGTGAAACCGGCGCTTAATATGCTTGGAATTCTTGTGAGACCTTGGTTCCTTGGCGTTGGCTATGGCTCCATTGTTGTCACAATAGATCACCATTGGGTCCAACGCACTAGGAACCACACCTAGTTCCATTATGAACTCCTTCATCCAAACCGCTTCCTGCGCCGCTTCTGAAGCAGCAACATATTCCGCCTCCGTCGTTGATCCAGCCACCACAGGTTGTTTGGAGCTCCTCCAACTAACTGCTGCTCCGTTCAAGAGAAATACGTATCCGGATTGAGACTTAGAGTCATTCGGATCAGTGTCAAAGCTAGCATCTACATAACACTTAGCGACTAGCTCTTCTTCACCTCCGTATACAAGAAACATATCCTTAGTTCTTCTCAAGTACTTAAGGATATTCTTGACCGCTATCCAGTGTTCCGAACCTAGATCAGATTGGTACCTACTAGTCAAACTAATAGCATGTGCCACATCCGGTCTTGTACATAGCATGGCATACATTATAGAGCCTGTGGCTGAGGCATAGGGGATCTTATCCATTATCTCTCTTTCTTCTGCCGTAGCCGGACTTTGAGTCTTACTCAATGTCTTGCCTTGCAACATAGGTAAGTACCCTTTCTTACTTCCGTCCATATTAAACTTCTTTAATATCGGTATGTACCCTGCGATAGCTCAATTAGGCGTCTTGATCTATCTCTATAGATTTTAATGCCTAATATATATGAAGCTTCACCAAGGCCCTTCATCGAAAATTTGCTATTTAGATAACTTTTAACACTGTTTAAAAGATCTATATCATTTCCAATCAATAATATGTCATCCACATATAATATTAGAAATTCCACATTGCTCCCACTCACTTTATTGTAAATACAAGCTTCTCCATAAGTTTGGACAAATCCAAACTCTTTGATCACCTCATCAAAGCGGAGATTCCAACTCCGGGATGCTTGCTTCAGTCCATAGATGGATCGCTGAAGTTTGCACACCTTATCAGCATCCTTAGGATCTACAAAACCCTTAGGTTGTATCATATACAACTCTTCTTCAATATTACCATTGAGGAACGCAGTTTTGACATCCATCTGCCATATTTCATAATCGAAATATGCAGCAATTGCTAACATAATCCTAACCGACTTTAGCATCGCTACGGGAGAGAATGTCTCATCATAGTCAACTCCTTGAATTTGTCGAAACCCCTTTGCGACAAGTCGAGCCTTATAGATGGTTACATTACCATTAGCATCAATTTTTCTTTTGAAAATCCATTTATTCTCAACGGCCTTTCGATCGTGAGGTAAGTCCACCAAGGTCCAAACCTGGTTTTCGTACATGGATTCCATCTCGGATTTCATGGCTTCTAGCCATTTGTTGGAATCAGGGCTCATCATCGCTTCTTCATACGTCGCAGGGTCATCTATTTCATCAATCATGAAATTCATAACAGGATTGCCGTACAGTTCAGGAGCTGCACGTGTCCTGCTTGACCTGCGAGGTTCGGTAGTGTCCTCTTTCGGAGTTTCATGATCAATATGATTAGCTCTCTCTTCATTAGGTGAAATCAACTCCGAAACAACTTCCGGTGCTGCGCTACTCGCCATTTCATGAAGAGAAGGTTCAATAACCTCTTCGAGTTCTACCTTCCGACTACTCACACCTTTCGCGAGAAACTCCTTCTCAAGAAAGGATCCATTCTTGGCAACAAAGACCTTGCCCTTGGATCTGTGATAGAAGGTATACCCAATCGTTTCCTTAGGGTATCCTATGAAGACGCATTTTTTTGCTTTGAGTTTGAGTTTATCCGGTTGAAGTTTCTTCACATAAACATCACATCCCCAAACTTTAAGAAATGACAGCTTAGGTTTGTTTCCAAACCATAATTCATACGGTGTCTTTTCAACGGATTTAGATGGTGCCCTATTTAAAGTGAATGTAGCGGTTTCCAGTGCATAACCCCAAAATGATAGTGGCAAGTCAGTCAGAGACATCATAGATCGAACCATATCCAAGAAAGTACGATTACGACGTTCTGACACACCATTACGTTGTGGTGTTCCAGCAGGCGTGAGTTGTGAAACTATTCCACAGTCTTTCATATGTGTGCTAAACTTGTAACTAAGATACTCCCCTCCACGGTCGGACCGCATAAATTTGATCTTTCTGTTACGATGATTTTCCACTTCATTATGAAATTCTTTAAACTTTTCAAAGGTTTCAGACTTATGTTTCATCAAATAGATATACCCGTATCTACTCAAATCATCCGTGAAAGTAACAAAATAACGATATCCACCTCGCGCCGACACACTCATTGGTCCACACACATCAGTACGTATGATTTCCAATAAATATGTCGCCCGTTCCATTGAACCGGAAAACGACATTCTAGTCATCTTGCCCATAAGGCATGGCTCACATGTATCTAATGATTCAAAATCAAGTGATTCCAAAATTCCATCAGAATGGAGTTTCTTCATGCGTTTAACGCTAATATGACCTAGACGGCAGTGCCACATATATGCAGATATATCATTATCAAGTTTAATCCTTTTAGCATCAACATTATGAATATGCGTAATACTACTATCGAGATCCAATAGAAATAAACCATTCAACACATGTGCATGACCATAAAAGATATTATTCATATAAATCGAACAACCATTGTTTTCAGACTTAAACGAATAACCACTTTGCATCAAACACGATCCGGATACAATGTTCATGCTCAGTGCAGGCACCAAATAACAATTATTCAGGTTTATAACTAATCCCGACGGCATATGGAGAGGCAGCGTTCCGACGGCGATCACATCAACTCTTGATCCATTGCCGACCCGCATCGTGACCTCATCCCTTGCTAGTTGTCGCTTGTTCCGCAACCCCTAAACCGAGTTACATATATTAGCAACCGATCCCGTATCAAATACCTAGGTGCTACTACGAGTACTAGTCAAGTACACATCAATAACATGTATATCACATATACCTTTGTTTGCCTTGCCGACCTTCTTGTCCGCCAAATACTTGGGGCAGTTGCGCTTCCAATGGCTAGTCCCCTTGCAATAGTAGCACTCGGTGTCAGACTTAGGGCCAGCTTAGGGTTTCTTTTCAGGCGCGGCAACAGATTTGCCGCCCTTCTTTCCCTTCTGCTTGCCTTTCTTGTCCTCCTTGAAACCGGTGGTCTTATTGATCATCAACACTTGATGTTCTTTCCTAATCTCCACTTCTGCAGTCTTAAGCATTGACAGAAGCTCGGGAAGAGACTTCTTCATGCCGTGCATATTATAGTTCATCACGAAGCTCTTGTAGCTAGGTGGCAGAGATTGGAGAACACGATGTATGCCTAAGTCATTGGGAATCGTTATTCCCAAGGACACAAGCTTATCGGCGTACCTAGACATTTTGAGTACATGCTCACTAACGGAGCTGTTCTCTTCCATCATGGAGCTAAAGAACTTTTCAGAAGCATTATAACTCTCTACGGCAGCATGGGTATCGAAAATCATTTTCAATTCTCCTGTGGTATCAAAGGCATTGCCATTTTCGAAACGTTTTCGAAGTTCTGGCTCTAGCCCATACAGTATGCCGCAATGAACTAAGTTGTGGTCCTCCTGACGAGTTATATAGACGTTCTTTTCCTCGTCAGGGGCATCAGGAGCTGGTGGGGGGCCTAGCGGCGCCTCTAGCACATATTGCTTTTGTGCAGCAGTGAGGAGAATCCTCAAATTCATAGCCCAGTTGGTGAAGTTGCTACCATTCGCAGCAAGCTTCTATTTCTCCATGAACACATTGAAATTAAAAGCAGGTGGTGCCATCTACAACAGAATTTGTAAAATATATTTAGAATAAGTTTATGATAGATTGAGTTCAACTAATCCAAATTACTAATGAACTCCCACTCAAAAACGACATCCCTCGTGTCCTTTTGGTGATTACATGAACCAAATCCACTACACCAAGTCCGATCATCACGTGAGTCGGTGTAGCTTCAAATGCAAGCATCTATATGGGCATCATATCAACTATATGACTCATGCTTAACCTTTCGGTCCGTGTTCCGAGGCCATGTCTGTACATGCTAGGCTCGTCAAGTAAGAACCTTAGTATTCGCCTGTGTAAAACTGTCTTACACCTGTTGTATGAAAGCGTAGAGTCGAGAACACCCGATCAGCACGTGATGCCTCAAAACACGATCCACAAAACGGTGCATACTTAAGGAAGAACACATTTTATCTTGATATCTAAATGAGGGATCATCTTATAATGCTACCAAAAGCGCCAAACTAGCAATATAAGATGCTAACATCTAATGTGTGAAGTGAGGTGATATGGTCCATGCATTTGATCTCTATCATTTGCATCGTGGTATGATCTCTATCATTCCTTTATGTGTAAGGCCAAGGTCTATGGAACTTACATGTTAAGTGAGTTGTAAGAGTATCTATCATACATCTACTTACAACAATACCATATCAAGACACTAGCCCAACAACGATCTAAACTAGACGCCTCTAATTTATCAATTGCAAGTTTTACGTGGCATAGGCTTTCGGAGATAGAACTGGTCTTACCTACGAACATGAACCACAACGAGGATAACCAAGTTATTAGCAACTCGTTGTAAATCAGATATTGACTATAGTAGGAGAGACAGACACCCGCTAGCCACTTATGCAAAACTAGTTGCATGTCAGTCGTGGAACCGGTCTCATGTACGATTACATGTAAGGTTGGTCCGGGCCGCTTCATCCCACTATGCCACCAATATCCAAAGTACATAGAAGATGCAATAACATGATCATCATCGCCCACATATAAACATATGTGTACTACCCGTGCAAAGCACCTACGCATAGATCAGGCTCTGATACCACTATTGGGTCCGCAGCATAGAAAACAAAAACTTTCCTACGATGAGAACTATACGCCAAGATCTATCTACTAGATACAGAGCAACAGGTGGACATACATCCATGGAGAACTTACCCTCGAAGACAACGAGTTTTGATTACGAGTATGAACTCGTGGTTGATGTAGTCGTACGCTTGCCGATCTCAAGATTGTGTGGAAGTCCGAGCGCCGCAAATCAGCAGCGCATCCGTCCTCGCACAAACGTTGAAGCCACTGTAGAACCTCCACCTCCTCGCTCCAGCGAATCAGCGGAAGCAGCAACTCCTTCCAGACGCAAGGCCACCGGGAACATGGATCTCGCTAATCCGAGACCATGGGGGAATATCTAGAGGGGGAGAGAGATCCTTCACGAGGAGGTGTGATTTGTGAGAGGGGAGAGGGGGGCTTTATATAGGAGGGAGGGAGACCCCTCCCCTCCCATAGCCGGCGCATGAGGGGGGGGACTCCTCCCCTCCTTCATTCATGTGGTGAACCTCCACTCACATAAACATGGCCTCCACCCAAAATCCCACTCACATGTATTTAATTTCCACCAAATTAAATGAAACTCTCAATTAATAAAACTCTTTTATTTATTTTATTCAGAATTTTGTTAATTACTTTAATTAACAAACATTCACATAAAACTCCTTGCAACATTTCAATATCACATGCAGAACCACTTTCTGCAATTTCACCCGAAACAATTCCGGTTTCTATCGAAACATTTCCTACGCTTTGCAAACCTTTTGTCTGGAACATATGTGCTCCTAAATGGTGTCCGACAACCCTTAAGTGTGTCACCCTACAGTTCGCGAATAATGCAGACATGATTGAGACTCCTCTCAGATCAATAATCAGAAGCGGGACCTGGAGATCCATACTGACTCCTGCATATTCAACGATGACTTCTGTGATCGTCAGAACCTTTAACGTCAGCAATTTAATCCCTTTGTCTCATGATATAATACATGTCCGAGATTCGATCATCGGTATCCAAATACCTACTTTGATCTCGTTACCGACATGTACTCTTTTCTCGTTCCCGTGATATAACATTCTAGTGATCACATCACTTGCTTGCAAGCTATCTTAATGTGATATCACCGAGAGGGCCCAGAGTATATCTTTCCGTCATCGGGATTGACAAATTCCACTCTTGATCCATGAGCCTCAACATAACACCTTCATAGCACTGAACCCACCTTTATGGTCACCCTGTTACGGTGTGACGTTTGATGTTATCAAGATACTCTTCCGGTGTTAGTAATTAACATGATCTCATGGTCTAAGGACTAAGACTACTTTGTATGATGTTATAGCAATATACACATAATGACTTGATCGTAATGCTATACTTCGGATGAATGTTCATCACATCATTTCACAAATGCTATGACCTTGTTATTAACAACATCCAATGTCCATGATCAAGAAACTTTGATCATCTTGTTAATCAACAAGCTAGTCTATAAGAGAGGCATAACTAGGAACCCTTTTTGTTTATTAAACACACATGTATTGATGTTTCCTATCAATACAATTATAGCATGCAAAATAAACATCTATCATATACAAGGAATACATAATAACAACTTTATTATTGCCTCTCAGGGCATATTTCCTTCAAATTTTACTTCTTTCCATTCGATACGTTTAATCCTTTGTTTTCCGCAAAACACGGTCAGATTGACAACCTCATCGCAAGTTGGGGACAAAGTTCTATGGTTGTGTTGTGCAGGTCTCCACGTTGCTACTAGCACCGGTAGTGCGCCCTGCCAAAGCTCAGCGAGTAACACCTTTGGGGTGTTTCCTTGCTCCTACTTGTTCGATTAAACCTTGGTTTCATAACTGAGGGAAACTTGCTGCTGTGCTCATCATACCTTCCTCTTGGGGTTCCCAACGAGCTCTATATACACCACGAGCCATCAACACTTTTTTGGGCGTCGTGCATTGAGCCATCAAAGCACATAAATCTGTTTTGGGACAGCAACTTTCCCATTCATTACTTCTCTCTCATTAGAGGTTACTCTTAGCACAAAAAGCAAATAAAAAGGATAAGGAGAAGTTATTACAGAGGTAATAACTTCCAAGACTCATCTAAAACTTTTGGGTTATCTCCCAATAAGTACTTTTCTTTAACGCCTTTAAGTTAGGCATAAGAAGCAAGAAAAAGAATCAAGTATTCTCAAATGAAGAAGCATTAAGAGCAAATTTTGTTTTCATAGGAGAGGCAAAAGAAGTCTTATCTCTCTTCTTAGGGAAGTGGTCTATACCTTTCTTGAGTGGGAGTTGATATTTAATGGTGCCTTCTTTCATATCTATAATGGCACCAACAGTTCTAAGAAAAGGTCTTGGCAAAGTAATAGGACATGAAGCATTGCATTCAACATCCAAAACATAGAAATCAACGAGGACATAAGCATTGTTAACCATAATAAGAACTTCATTAATACTTCCCATGAGTTTCTTTTTAGCATTATCATCAAGTGGGACATTCAAATAACTTTCTTCAAATGGTGGAAAATCAAGCATATCATAAATCCTTCTAGGCATAATAGAAACACTACTATCAAGACCACATAAAGCTTTAAAATCAAAATCATTCACTTTCATATTAATGATGGGTTCCCAACCATCTTCTTGTTTTATAGGAATAGAAGCTTTATGTTTCATATTTTCTTCTTTAATCTTTATGAGAGCATCAATAATGTGTTTTGTAAAGGCCATATTCATAGCACTAGCATTAGGACTTTTAGCAAGCTTTTGTAGGAACTTAATAACTTCAGAGATATTGCAACCACCAAGATCAAAACCATAATTATCATTTAAAGTAGTAGAGCTATTACTAGCCTCAACACTAGTGGTAGTGATAGTAGAAACACTAATGTTTCTAGCAATTTCATCTTCTCTTTCCCACTTAGCATGTAATTTAGCTAATAGTCTAACATTTTCATCAATTCTTTCTTGTATAGCATTAGTAGCTCCAAAGGGATTATCAATAGTTTCAGGTTTAGCAGCCATTTTATTCAAAGAAGATTGAGCTTCAGCCAAAGATGGTATATTTCTTTCAGCATTAGAGAGTTTTTCCTCAATAGTTTTATTGAAAGCAGTTTGTTACTAATAAAGTCTTTAAGCATAACTTCAAGTTCAGAGGGAGCACTCCTATTATTGTTGTAGGAATTTCCATAAGCATTACCATTGTTTGGAGGATATGGCCTATAATTGTTGCTACCAAAATTATTCCTGTAAGCATTGTTGCTAAAATTGTTATTTCTTATAAAATTCACATCAACTTGCTCTTCTTGAGCATCTAAAGAGGCTAAGGGATTATTTGGATCAATATGGGCTTTCCCATTAACAAGCATAAACATAATAATATCAATCTTATCACTCAAGGAGAAGGTTTCCTCAACAGAATTTACCTTCTTACCTTGTGGAGCTCTATCAGTATGCCATTCGGAGTAATTAACCATCATATTATACAGAAGCTTTGTTGCAGCACCCAAAGTATTGGTCATAAAGGTACCTCCAGAAGCAGAATCCAATAGGTTTCTTGAAGAATAGTTCAATCCAGCGTAAAAGGTTTGGACGATCATCCAAGCAGTAAGTCCATGAGTGGGACAATTCTTTACCAAAGATTTCATTCTTTCCCAAGCTTGAGCAACATGTTCATTAACTTCATTATTTCACTTCTCATAGATATAATCTTAGCAGGAGGATAGTATTTTCCAATGAAAGCAACTTTGCATTTAGTCCAAGAACCAATACTATTACTAGTCAGGGGATTTAACCATTCTTTAGCTTTTCCTCTCAAGGAGAAAGGAAACAATTTAAGCTTAATGATATCTCCATCTATATCCCTGTGCTTTTGCATCTCACAAAGTTCAACAAAGTTATTTAGATGAGCAGCAGCATCTTCATTACCAATACCAGAAAATTGTTCTCTCATAACAAGATTGAGTAAAGCGGGTTTTATTTCAAAGAAAGTAGCTTCAGGAACAGGTGGAGCAATAGGTGTGCTCATAAAATCATTGTTGTTGGTGCTAGTGAAGTCACACAACTTAGTGTTTTCAAGAGTAGTCATTTTTTTGTTTTTAATAAAGAAAGCAAACTTGTAAAACTATTTTTTTTGTTTTTGATAAAGAAACAAGAAAACAAAGCAAAAGTAAACTAAGCAAAACAAAAACAACAAAGTAAAGAGATTGGTTATGAGGGACTCCCCTTGTGAAGATGTCCTTGACTCCCCGGCAACGGCGCCAGAAAAGTACTTGCTGACTCGTGTACTAACGAGCTCGTTGGGGAACCCCAAGAGGAAGGTATGATGAGCACAGTAGTAAGTTTCCCTCAGTTATGAAACCAAGGTTATCAATCCAGTAGAGCAAGGAAACACCCCAAAGGTGAAGCTAGCTGAACTTTGGCAGGGCGCACTACCGGTGCCAGCAGCAACATGGAGACCTGCACAACACAACCACATAACTCTGTCCCCAACTTACGATGAGGTTGTCAATCTCACCGGTTTTGCTGAAAACAAAGGATTAAACGTATTGAATGGGAGGAAGTAATAGTTTGCAGAAAGTAAACACAAGGCAGTACACAGTTGACTGTAGATTGAATGTAAAAGAAAGGACCAGGGTCCATAGTTAACTAGAGGTGGCTCTCCTTAAGATAGATAACATGTTGGGTGAACAAATTAAAGCGGGGCAATTGACAAACATCGAGAAATCATACAAGCATATACTACTCATCTTGACACTTTTGAGATTCGATTGGGAATTACAACATTATACATACACCGCCATGCAACTGCATCTATGACTAATAATCCAGCTTCAGGTTATCATCCGAACCCCCTCCAGTATTAAGTTGCAAGTAACGGATAATTGCATTACGAACTGCGTGTAAAGTAAAAAATACGATTGTTCTATGAAAAAAGGATTATTGTTTTCTCCCTAGTAGAAACAACACATCTAGTACCTTAGAGATTTCTATCACTTCCCTAGATTACCAGAGGCATGAACCCACTATCGAGCATAAATACTAACTCTTGGAGTTGCTAGCATCTACTTGGCCAAGATAGCTACTAACAACGGAAAGCATGCAAGACCACAAATAACAAAGACATGATAGAATCAATAATCAATCTGAAATAGCATCTCAATATCCATAGGATCCCCGTAAACACAACATGCAGAATTACAAATAGATGATCTTGATCATGAACGGAGCTCACAAGATCTAAACATGATAGCACAAAGGAGGAGAACCAGCCATCTAGCTACTACATGGACCCGTAGTCAAGAGATGAACTACTCACGCCTTACACCGGAGGCTTGCATGGTGATGAAGAAGGCCTCCAGGCTTGCAGGGTGCCGGGAAGAGCTTCAGATCCTTCCTGATCTAGGGATGGAGATGACGGCGGCTACAGACTCTTTCGTGGATTTTTGATCGGGTACTTAGGGTTTCCGTATTAGAGGCAATATATAGGCAGAAGGAGAGGCCGAGTGGGTGCCTGGGGCGGCTAGACCACCCCCTCGCGCGGGCCAGGCCTGGCCGCGTGATGACCAGCAAGTATAGGGGGTGTATCGAAGTATTTTCGATAAGTAAGAGTGTCAAACCCAACGAGGAGTAGAAGGTGTTGGCTAGTGGTATGGATCAGGAATTCTCTGCAAATACTTAGCAAACGGATTTTTAGGGGTTTTTGATAATGCAAGTAAATAAAGTACGAGTAAATAAAAGACAATAGCAATAAATGCAGCAAGTGGACCAATCCTTTATGTAGCAAAAGACAAGCCGGTTGTATTACTTAAGATGACCAAACGTTCTTGAGGACACACGGGAAGACTGTCAAGTGCTTTCGCTTCATATAGTTGATTAATCTTCTTTAGCTTGCTAAGTGTTCTGTGGGTGAACCTATGCTAATGTACCGACCTTCCTAGGACTAATACATACTTGTGATTATACCCCTTGCAAACATCCGTAAGTACAATAAAGTAATTAAGGTAAAAACCTAACCACATCTTTAAACTCTAAGACCCTTATGTCCCTTGTGTAATGGTTTCCTAACGGGGGTTCAGGTTTCTATCACTCTGGCAACCCCTACGATTAGTAGCCAAGTACACAATACATTCCCCTAGGCCCATATAGGTGAAGTGTCATGTAGTCGATGTTCACATGACACCACTAGAAGAAGTACACCAGAACTTAAATATCAAACGATTGAATCTTTTTCAACACAACTCCACTACTAACAACATGACTTCTCCCATGTCCTCAAGAGCAAAACGAACTACTCACAAGACATCATATGGATCATGATCAAAGATGGAATAATGATATACAACAATACGAACATAAACAATAATTCAACGGTTCACTAAATAGCATCAACTACAAAGAGTAATCAACACCGGGAAAGTTTCCCCTAAGAACTATGCAAGATTGAACCCAATTGTTACAGCAATATGGAGATGGTGATGAGGGTGCTGATGATGATGATGGTGTTGATGAAGATGATGATTATCCCGATGAAGTCTAGGTTGATGGTGGTGTTGATGTCGAAGATCTCTCTCTAGGAAGGAATTCCCCCAGCAGAAATCTGTTACCGGAGAGATCTTTCTCTCTCTGTGTTTTCCGCCCCGCGGAGGCGGCGGAATATTTCTGTGGTTGCTCTCCGAGTCTTAGGGTTTCGGGAGGATAATATACGCTAGAGGGGAGAGCCAGAGGTGGGCCAGGGCAGCCACACTACCTGGTAGCGCGACCTAGGGTGGCCCGCGCCAGGGGATGGTGTGGGCCCCCTGTGGCCCATCTCCACTCCTCCTTCTGGCATCCTTCATCTTCTGGAAAAATAGGATTTTCCGTATAGTTTCCCGGATTTTATTATCTTCGCGAATTTTGCCTCCAAACATCACCTTTTCCATTAGAATCCTGACTGCAGCGGTCCATGCTCCAAAAGTCATCAACTATGCAAAAACAGATGAAATAACATAAGTATCACCTCTTAATATGAATATATGAATGAATAACAGTGAATTATGACATAGAATAGAGATGCAAAATGGACGTATCAACTCCCCCCAAGCTTAGACTTCGCTTGTCCCCAAGCGAAACTGAGCACAATAAACATGATCTCAGGTTTATGGAGTGAAGAGTCGATAAAAGAATACGGACAAGAAGCATCACATTCATCAATACATAGATCATAATAGAAGACAACTCACTAGTATATAACTTAACTTGCAATAAGTAAAGGAAACACAATAAAGATACATAAAGTGAATCATAATTTGTAATGGCAAACTTAGCACTTGGTCGAAGAATAGTTGATAATTTCCTGGAGTTCACAAATAACTGGTTTTTCAGTGATAGCTTACAAAGTAGTAATCACTAAGATAAGAGCAATGTGCAAAACAAGGAACATAAGAAATATGATTGAATAAATCATCATATGAATGAATGAAACACAACAACTCAAAATACTTGCTGAGATAGAAGGGAATAGGTTTACTGACTCACCTAAAAAGTAAAAGATAGGCCCTTCGTAGAGGGAAGCAGGGATTTCAAGTTTCATAAAGAGCTCCAAAAAATTATGATACTTATTAGCTTTCATCTCTCATTGCCCCTATCATAGGCATCTTTAGGTGATTAAGGTTAAAGTGATCAAATATGAGGATATGCTTGACAAGTTGTAAATTCAGAATCTCATGTCCCTTGAATATGAGGGCCGCTCCTCATTCTACTCAAGTTTAGTCACCGGTAAGTTCTTTTCATCGTAAGCATATGTGTATCATAGAGAACCGCCAACGGGGTACCCCTTGCCCGATGATACGGAAGAATCCCCATACCAAAATGAAAAGGCAAGCAGACAACGAGCATCTCAGCAATCTTCTTATTTACCATGGGAATATGGTGTTTTTTTCTCTCTTTCCTCTTTTCATAATCTTTTTTTTTCTTTTTCTCTTTTTCTCAATATCGGACTCTTTTTTATAAGAAGGATGCTTCATAGACAGCTCATTATGGTTACGCTGCAGGTTTCCACCATGTCAACATGGATTAGACCGGCCGCCCAGGCGTTTCTCTAACACACATGCATAACTCCATGGACTTACCAGCTCCCCTTTCATTTCACACCGATGATATCCATAGACAAAACAACATGATATCAACTAGGTACAAAGTACCAGTGCAATGTTGAAAGCGTTCCCCATGACAGCATGGTTATGCTAATTCACAACTTACAAAGCGCAAGCATATACGCAAAATAGGTGAGCACAATGGTTGAAGTTTATTAAATGCAAGAAAGTAAAGTGTGCCATCAATTTCGTGAGAGCTTTAATCACTACTTTTCACAAAACAAGTTTAATTTGGGAGGTAGAGAAAACAAGAATTTACTTGAAATAGCAATAGTGCTAATAGGTAGGTATGGTGGACATAAATGGCATGGGTTTTGGGTTAGGGAAGTGGATGCACGAGAAGTATTCCCTCTCAGTACAGGTTTTTGGCTAGCAAGGCTGGGTAGCAAGTATAAGAGTTGAAGGAAACAAACAAACATACAAGTGATTGATGTCTACACACTTCTATTCTTGTAGACAGTTGTTGGGCCTCCAAGTGCAGAGGTTTGTAGAACAATAGCAAGTTTTCCCTTAAGTGGATAACCCAAGGTTTATCGAACTCAAGGAGGAAGTGGTCAAAGGTATCCCCTCTCAAGCAATCCTGCAATCAAGATACAACAAGCCTCTTGTGTCCCCAACACACCTAATACACTTGTCAGGTGTATAGGTGCAGCAGTTCGGCGAAAAGATAGTGAAATACAAGTGGTATGGATAATTATAAGTGGTAATAACGGTGATAGAGAATAGCTTGATGGCGTGGAAGAGACTAAAGGCAAACTGAAATAAAGATGGAAGCAAGCAAACATGTAACAGATCTAATAGGAAATGGTGTTTCAATGCTTAGAAACAAGGCCTAGGGACCATACTTTCACTAGTGAACACTCTCTCATAATATATCTTCTCTTTATGATACTACTCTTAACTACTCTCCGGTTGGACACTCTAATCCATGGTAGGGCTATAACAGCACACCACAAAGTTCATCTTTCCCATCTAGAAAACCCCACACTGTCACCCTGAGCACTAGATGGTTCCAACAAACACCATAATTTCATAAAGACATCCAACTCCAAATATAACTCATAAAAAGTATTTGTAATCTCTAGCCTAAGTGCCACCATGGTGTGCACCCTGTGAACTTCACACACACGAGGAGAGCAGAGATCTATTAAAGCACTTGAGTAGCAAGGTAGATCTATAGATTATAAGCTCATGATCTCAATAATATCATGCATAGAGAGAGAGATGAACACATAGCTACTGGTAGAACCCTTAGCCTCGAGGAAGAACTACTCCCTCCTCATCATGGTAATCAGCAACGGTGATGGAGATGGTGGTGGAGATCGATGGAGATAGCTCCGGGGGCACTTCCCCGTCCCGACAGGGTGCCGGAACAGAGACTTTCTGTCCCCCGATTCTCCCCTTTGGTGGCGGCGGCGCTGTGGAACTGTTCGTGGATTTTTGATTAACGTCTTGGGGTTTCTGCCTCGGGAGGAATATATAGGTGAAGGATGCAACGTCGGTGGCCAGCCAAGGGGCCCACACCATGCCCTGTCGCGGCCTAGGGGTACCCGCGCCTAGGGGGTGTGGCCAGGCCCTGGCCCTCCTCCGTCTCGTATTCTGGCTCCGTGAGTCTTCCGGTAAAATAGGAACTTTGGCTTTTGTCCCGTCCAATTCTAAGAATATTCATTTGCTGACTTTCCTGGAACCAAAAACAGCAGAAAACAGGCAACTGACACTGTGGCATCTTGTTAATAGGTTAGACCAAGAAATCATATGAAAAGTATTCCAAAGTGTGGACAAAACATAAGAAAGTAGATAAAAACAAACATGGAACATGAAAAATTGTAGATACATTTGCAATGTATCAACATCCCCAAGCTTAACTCCTGCTCATCCTCGAGTAGGTAAGTGATAAAAAGAAAAAATATTTTTTGAGGTGACATGCACCATCATAAACTTGACCGGAGTATTTGTAAAACATTGATAGCTGGGATCATAGTACTTCAATCATAACATGATAGACACAGTTCTAGCAATAGACAAAGAAACTATGTTGCAACATGAAAAGACACAAACAAAAGATTCATGAATAAAAATGCTTTGTAATACGTTTGTTTGTTTCACATAAAGAAAACATAGCATAATGGCATTCAGCTTGTCCCTCATAGAGTAGCAAATAGAAATGCATAGGACACCTTCAAAGTTTACAAGAGTGACTAGATACAAATAGTTTAAAACAAGCAATATCAAGGTATGCATCAATAAACTAGTCTTGGGACAATCCACATAGAACTAAGAATGGCCACTATGCTCTCAAAGTAGGTGCATAAAGATAGAAGGTGGAGACTCAATATAGTGGTGGAAGAAAAGCCTTCATAGAAGGAAGTAGGGATTCAAGTCTCATAAAGAGCTTCCAAAAATTATGGTACTTATAGCTTTCAGCTCTCATTGCCCCTATCAAGCATCTTGAAGTGATTAAGGTTAAAGTGAACAAACTATGGTGTACATGCTTGACGAAGTATAAGTTAGAAATCTCATGTCCCTTGAATACGAGGGTCGCTCCTCATGCTACTCAAGTTTAGTCACCGGTAAGTTCTTGTCATCGTAAGTACATGTGTATCATAGAGAACCGCCAACTGGGTACCATTTGCCCGATGATACGGAAGAATCCCCATATCAAAAGGACAAGGCAATCAGACAACAAGCATCTCAGCAATCTTCTTATTTACCATGGGAATATGGTGCTTTTTTCTCTCTTTCCTCTTTACATAATCTCATTTTTTTCTTTTTTTGTTGTTTCTCAATATAGGACACTTTTTTATAAGAAGAATGCTTCATAGACAGCTCATTATGGTTACGCTGCAGGTTTCCACCATGTCTGCATGGATTAGACCAGTGGCCTGGGCATTTCTCTAACACATATACATAACTCCATGGACTTACAAGCTCCCCTTTCATTTCACACCGACGACATCCATAGACAAAAGAGCATGATATCAACTAGCTACAAGTACCAAGTGCAATGTTGAAAGCGTTCCCCATGACAACATGGTTGTGCTAATCCCCAACAAATAAGTACAAGCATATACAACATAGACGACACAATGGTTCAAGTTTATTAAGGGCAAGAAAAGTAAAGTGTGCCATCAAGTTCCTGAGAGCTTTAATCACTAGTTTTCTCATAACACGTTTAATTTGGAAGGTAAACAAAAGCATGAATATACTTGGAATAGCATAAGCTAATAGGTAGGTATGGTGGACTCTTTGGAATAACTTGGTTTAGGGGGTTGGATGCATGAGTGGAACTCATACTTGGTTGTGGATGCTAGCAAAAGACTGGGAGCGACAAACTAAGAGAGCAATAATGGCCATAATCATGTAGAGCGACAAAACATCATTGATCAAAGAATAAAGTGATACTACAAGTTGAAAACTAAAGGATCATAAATGCTATGGTGACTGGAGATAGTCATAACATGGTGTGAGCATGCGCCAAGTCAACCCAAATAAAGCATTATAGGAGAATACCACTATACCATGCTTTAATATGCTAAAACAACGCATGATTCATCCAAGGCACATTAAGCAATCTCAATTGTTTATAACAAGTCATGCTACAGCAAAGAATACTAAGCATAAAGCCAAAACAATATCAAGCATGGCATGACAGAGCATAGGCCATAGTCAAAAACGAGCTCTTTTTACCACATAAGCATGAACTTTCCTACTCTTTTCCAATCCAAACAAAACTATTTGCAAACCAATGTATGAAAGAGGGGGTACAACCAATTTATTCAGAAAAATAAGCAAACAAAAGCAAACTAAAAACCAATACGAAAAAGAAGACGCTGCAAGAACAATACAACTGTGCATAAAACAATAAAAATGGAGCGTTTGGAAGAAACCTGGGATTTTTATTTATGAAGAGGGGGATGCCTTGGGCATCCCCAAGCTTCGACGCTTGTACTTCTTGGATATTTGTTGGGGTGACACGCGTGGCATCCCCAAGATTGAGCTTTAGCCCATCCTTCATCTCATTACTCATTCATTCCATACACCTGAAATTTTTCTTCATACAAAACTTCACACAATCTTTATTAGCAGCATTAGTGTACTCAAGATAAATAAGTCTTAAGGTTCAGTTCCAACAGCAAATAAACTTCCATTAGAACACTAGCTACCGTAGTACTTCCCTCAAAAATCTCAATTCCCCAAAAGAACTCAAAAAGAAACCAACAAGAAGCAAATGCAGAAAATGGCAGAAATCTGTCAAAACAGACCAGCAGGTAAAGACGAATTTTTTTGGAGACCTTCTGTTGCTCAAATAAAAACGTGTTGAACTAACAAAAGTTATATAACAACCTGGGGAATAAGCACAAAAATTCACGCATCAAATGGAGGGACAGAGATTTTACACGAATTTGTACGGTGAAGCACATAAATCTGTTTCGAGACAGCAACTTTCCCAATCATTACCTCTCTCTCATTAGAGGTTACTCTTGGCACAAAAAGCAAATAAAATGGATAAGGAGCGGTTATTGCAGAGGTAATAACTTCCAAGACTCATCTAAAACTTTTGGGTTATCTCCCAATAAGTACTTTTCTTTAACGCCTTTAACTTAGGCATGATAGTTTGAGAAGATGCTCACATAAGAAATATGAATTGAAGTAAAAGAGAGCATCAAGAACCAAATTCAAAACACATTTAAGTCTAAACCACTTACTATGCGTAGGAATCTTGTAAAGAAACAAGTCATGAAAGCACAAAGCAGCAAGCATAGGAAAGCAAAACAAGTGCAACTTCAAAAATTTCAACATAAAGAGGGGAAACTTAATATTATTGAGATGCATAAAGCCATGTTTCCCTCTCTCATAATAATTTTCAGTAGCATCACAAATAAAGTTAACAATATAACTATCAAATAAAACATTCTTATCATGAGCCACATGCATAAAATAATTAATACTCCCCACATAAACATAGTCATTCTTATTAATTGTAGTGGGAGAAAATTCAACAAAATAGCTATCATTATTAATCTCATCACCATAATCATCAAATATAGGAGGCATATTGTAATCATAATTAATTGCCTCCTCAATAGTAGGTGGACTAAAAATATCATATTCATCATTGTAATCATCATATATTGGAGGCATAGTATCATCAAAGTAAATTTTCTCCTCCATGCTTGGGGGACTAAAAATATCATGCTCATCAAAACTAGTTTCCCCAAGATTAGACTTTTCCATAGCATTAGCAATAATTGTGGTCAAAGAATTCATACTAATAACCTTGATATTAGCACGCAAATAAAGTTCCATAGGTTTTTTAATTTTCTCTTCAAACACATCATGTCCTAAATCAAGATAAATACTACAAAGCTCTCTAATTTTGTTGTTGTTTTCCATTAAGCCTAACTAGTGAAAACAAGAAACAAAAAGACAAAATTGCAGAATCTAAAGGAAATAGCTTCGAGCACTCACACCGGAGGATGTAAGTACCTTTTACCTTTCCTCCCCGGCAACGGCGCCAGAAAATAGCTTGATGTCTATGCACTTCTATACTTGTAGACAGTTGTTGGGCCTCCAAGTGCAGAGGTTTGTAGAACAGTAGCAAGTTTTCCCTTAAGTGGATCACCCAGTGTTTATCGAACTCAGGGAGGAAGTGGTCAAAGGTATCCCCTCTTGTGTCCCCAACACACCTAATACACTTCTCAGGTGTATAGGTGCACTAGTTCGGTGAAGAGATAGTGAAATACAAGTGGTATGGATAATTATAAGTGGTAACGGTGATATAGAATAGCTTGATGGCGTGGAAGAGACTAAAGGCAAACTGAAATAAAGATGGAAGCAAGCAAACATGTAACAGATCTAATAGCAAACGTTGTTTCAATGCTTAGAAACAATGCCTAGGGATCATACTTTCACTAGTGAACACTCTCTCATAATATATCTTCTCTTTATGATACTACTCTTAACTACTCTCCGGTTGGACACTCTAATCCATGGTAGGGCTATAACAGCCCACCACAAAGTTCATCTTTCCCATCTAGAAAACCCCACACTGTCACCCTGAGCACTAGATGGTTCCAACAAACACCATAATTTCATAAAGACATCCAACTCCAAATATAACTCATAAAAAGTATTTGTAATCTCTAGCCTAAGTGCCACCATGGTGTGCACCCTGTGAAATTCACACACACGAGGAGAGCAGAGATCTATTAAAGCACTTGAGTAGCAAGGTAGATCTATAGATTATAAGCTCATGATCTCAATAATATCATGCATAGAGAGAGAGATGAACACATAGCTACTGGTAGAACCCTTAGCCTCGAGGAAGAACTACTCCCTCCTCATCATGGTAATCAGCAACGGTGATGGAGATGGTGGTGGAGATCGATGGAGATGGCTCCGGGGGCACTTCCCCATCCCGGCAGGGTGCCGGAACAGCGACTTTCTGTCCTCCGAATCTCCCCTTCGGTGGCAGCAGCGCTGCGGAACTTTTCGTGGATTTCTGATTGATGACTTAGGGTTTCTGCCTCGGGAGGAATATATAGGTGAAGGAGGCAAGGTCGGTGGCCAGCCAGGGGGCCCACACCATGCCCTGGCGCGGCCCGGTGGTACCCGCGCCTAGGGGGTGTGGCCAGGCCCTCGCGCTCCTCCCTCTCGTATTCTGGCTCCGTGAGTCTTCCGGTAAAATAGGAACTTTGGCTTTTGTCCCATCCAATTGTGAGAATATTCATTTTCTGACTTTCCTGGAACCAAAAAATAGCAGAAAATAGGCAACTGGCACTATGGCATCTTGTTAATAGGTTAGTCCAAGAAATCATATGAAACGTACTCCAAAGTGGGGACAAAAAATAAGAAAGTAGATAAAACCAAGCATGGAACATCAAAAATTATAGATACATTTGCAATGTATCAGTGATAAAAACAAACATGCAATCTTCTTTGGAAGAATAAAAGATCTTAACTAGAGAATACTAGACTTATGAGCAAATTAAGAAAGAAAGAAAGATGATGAAATTATATTTCTTTAAGAGTACTTTTATCTTTTTCATTCAACTCTCAAAAATAGGGTTGCTACTGAACGAGCTAGGTTTGCCAAAACCAACTAAATTAACTCAATGATCCCAAAGTGATACCAATACTAACAAAAAGATCAATCATATAACCACGAATTGAAAACTAATATAAGCTATGCAAAAGAGTAAATGATAGAGCTTCCCATTAATAATCCATAACGGCAACTCACACCAAGGGATACATATCTACTGAGAGAGGGGACACTTCCATAATGCAAACCATCCTACATAATAACTTCTCTATTCATGATATGATTCTACAAAAAAGGTAAAAAGATAGAAGATATTGATGTGATACCGCGGCACTCCCCCAAGATTGGAACAAACCAAGGGGATGCCAAACCTGATGACGAATAACTCCTTCGGTGGTGGTGATATCCTTTCGATGAGCTCTTTGATCAATTTCCCCAAGTCCTCAATCTCGAAGGTGAGATTATGAATAAGCTACAAGTTTTTATCAATGCGGCTCATGATCATGTAGGGTTGAGAATCCCAGCTCTTTCGATTCTTTCCACACTCTACCTCCTTGAAATCTTATTTTCCTGCATGGCTAGAACAAGGCAAATCCCAATTGGAGGGTAATTTCTCCTTGGGCATATTCTGGTATTGATGCTCATGGATAAGTATATGGAAAGGATTCTTGGCGTGCGGAGGAAGTGACCAGGGATCTGAACAGTGATGAGGAGGCTTCCCTCCAATTGATATAGACCTGGTAAGGTCTACCACCACTCCAATGCTTGCGATTGTAGTGCCGGTGTGCTTTGCCTCCTCTTCGTCTTCACTCTTGATCTCCTTCTCCTGCCCGGGGTCTTGGAGATCTTCATCCATAGGCTCATTTCCTTTATCCTTGGCAGACACCATTGTGCTTCTAAGCTTTCAAAAATAGTTCTGGTAGAAACAGATCGAAACGAAAACACGATATACGAACCTCGGGAGATCCGGTGGATTATATATTACGAAGTTTCACAACAAAAGGAAGGTACTGGGAGAAAACGGGTCGGAGATGGAGTCCGGAGTGGCCACACCACCTGGTGGCATGGTCAAGGGTGGGACTGCGCCACAGGGTTGTGTGAGCCACCCTGGCTCCGTTTCCGCCCCTCTTTCGCTTCGTAGCTTTCCTTGTTGACTAAAAACTGCAAAAATATAGTTGGATAGTATTTGAAAACAGACTCTGCAGGTCTCTGAATTTGGTATCTAGTAGATTCTTCCGGAGTCACCACTTGAATAACATCAATATCTTCATCTTCATACACTTATTACTCGAGTCAAGAAACCCTTCACTTCCTTATTACACCATTATCTCCGCTACCTGGAAATTTCTTTCACACAAAACTTCACATAATTCTCATTAGCAACATTAGTATAGGTGAAGTGATAAAACCTTTTGAGTTCAACTTCAACTGAAAACCATAAAAACATGAGCTACTATAGCAACTCCTTCTGAAAACCCAAAAAGAATCCAAAAAGGAAATCGACTAAAGAAGCAAATGCAAGAGTGGCAAAATCTGTCAAAACAGACCAGCAGGTAAAGATCAATTTTTTCGAAACTCTTCTGTTGTTCAAATAAAAAAGTGAAAAACTAATGAAAGTTAAAACACAACCTGGGGCAGAAGCACAAAAAATTACAACTGCATCCGACATACAGAGATCGCTCACGAATGTTTATGGTGAAGCACAAAAATCTTTGTCAGGACAGCAACTTCCCCAAATCTTACTTCTCTGTCATTAGAGGTTGATCTTGACACAAAAACCAAACAAAATGGATAAGGAGAGGTTATTACTGAAGTAATGACTTCCAAGACTCAAACAAATAAAAACAAACTGGAAGCCAAAATAAACTAGGTTGTCTCCCAAAAAGCTCTTTCTTTATAGCCATTAAGATGGGCATGATAATTTTGAAGATGCTCACATAGGAATATGAATTGAAGTGAAAGAGAGCATTAAGAAGCAAAAATACACACATTTAAGTCTAACCCACTTGCTATGCAAGGGAATTTTGTAAACAAACAAGTTGTTGAAACCAGAGGCTACTAGCATAGGAAGGCAAAAGAAGTGCAACATAAAAACTTTCAACATAAAACGAGGAAACTTGATATATATTGAGATACATAAGAAAACTTTTTCCTCTCTCATAGTAACTTTCAGTATCATGCATAAACTTAACAATATAACTATCCCAAGGGCCATCGTAACAATGATCACTTATCCTAACAGAAAACACAGGAATAATAGCTCTCATAACACTACTTTGTGAAACAATATTAGAGGTATCCTTACAAAGGATAGGGTGTCCCTCTTCTTCATATTTAGTAACAAAGTATTTCACATTTCCTATAACTGGTTCATCATCCATTTGTTTATCAGGTTCAACAGCTTTATTTGTACTTTCATTAACCATACTAGCTATCATAGAGTGTTCCTTTATCTCAACTGGGAAAGGCATTTTCTCAATATAAGGTTCACGTAAAACATGATTGGCAGTATAAACATCAGTATTTCTTGCAGGAACACTCTTAGCAACATCTTTATAAGGTTCATAATACTTATTCCACTTCTTTTTAGGCACTTCAACGGAGGAAGCAGAATCCTTAAAATAAGAAGCAATAGCTTGAGAGTCTAGACCATCAGAATTTTTAATATTTTGAAAGCCATCAGTTCCCATAAAAGATTCCATGCATTCATAATCATAATTTATACCTGAATTTCTACCTTTGTCATTTTCCCAAGCTTCAGCATTATCTTGAATACGGTCCAGAAGATCCCATTTAGCTTCTTCCATGAGAGTGAATGATCTAGCACAAGAAGCATCCAATAAATCCATATCATGAAGAGGAAGCCTTGCATAAAAGTTATTGATAATAATATTGTTGGGGAGCTCATGAATGGGACATTTGAGCATTAGTAACTTCAATCTCCCCCAAGCTTGAGCTACACTCTCTCCCTCCAGAGGACAAAAGTTGTATATTTGATTCCGATCTTTATGAATCTCACTAGGAGGATAAAACTTTGAATAAAAGAGAGGCACTATTTCCTCCCATTCAAGAGCTTGACCATTCTTCAGCAGCTTATACCATTCCTCAAATCTTCCTTTCAGTGATAATGAGAATAACTTCTTCTTAACATGATCTGTAGTAATACCTGCACACTTGAACAACCCGCATAATTCGTGTATAAAGAGCAAATGATCACTAGGATGGACAGTTCCAGCCCCAACATAGTAGTTATCCACAACACGATCAATAATTCTTGTAGGTATTTTAAAAGCATCATTCTCAACAGGTGGTGGTTCAGCTACTACCATAGCAGTGGTAGTAGCATTACAAAACAAGAAATCAGCGAATTATCCATATTGAAAATAAAGCAACTAATAGAAGGAAACAATACTCACAGTAGAAGTTTACTTTACCAGTTCCACTCTCCAATAGTGCTTCACTCCCTGGCAACAGCGCCAGAAAATAGTCTCGATGACCCACAAGTATAGGGGGTGTATCGCAGTATTTTCGATAAGTAAGAGTGTCGAACCCAACGAGGAGCAGAAGGTGCTGTCTAGTGGTATGGATCAAGAATTCTCTACAAATACTTAGGAAATGGATTTTTAGGGGTTTTTGATAATGCAAGTAAATAAAGTACGAGTAAATAAAAGACAATAGGAATAAATGCAGCAAGTGGCCCAATCCTTTATGCAGCAAAGGACAAGTCGGTTGTATTACTTAAGATGACCAAACGTTCTCGAGGACACACGGGAAGACTGTCAAATGCTTTCGCTTCATATAGTTGATTAATCTTCTTTAGCTTGCTAAGTGTTCTGTGGGTGAACCTGTGCTAATGAACCAACCTTCCTAGGACTAATACATACTTGTGATTATACCCCTTGAAAACATCCGTAAGTACAAGAAAGTAATTAAGGTAAAAACCTAACCACAACTTTAAACTCTAAGACACTGACGTCCCTTGTGCAATGGTTTCCTAACTGGGGTTCAGGTTTCTGTCACTCCGGCAACCCCTACGATTAGTAGCCAAATACACAATGCATTCCCCTAGGCCCTTATAGGTGAAGTGTCATGTAGTCGATGTTCACATGACACCACTAGAAGAAGTACACCACAACTTAAATATAAACTATTGAATCTTTCTCAACACAACTCCACTACTAACAACATGACTTCTCCCACGTCCTCAAGAACAAAACGAACTACTCAAAAGACATCATATGGATCATGATCAGAGATGGAATAATGATGTATAAAAATCTGAACATAAACAATAATTAAACGGTTCAGTCAATAGCATCAACTACAAAGAGTAATCAACACCGGGAAAGTTTCCCCTAAGAACTATGCAAGATTCAACCCAATTGTTGCAACAATATGGAGGTGGTGATGAGGGTGTTGATGATGATGGTGGTGGTGATGAAGGTGATGATGGTCCCGATGAAGTCTAGCTGGATGGTGGTGTTGATGGCGATGATCTCCCCTCTCCGGGAAGGAATTACCCCGGCAGAAATCTGTCTGCCAGAGAGATCTTTCTCTCTCGATGTTTTTCGCCCCGTAGAGGCAGCGGAATCTTTCTGTGGTCGCTCTCCGAGTCTTAGGGTTTCGAGAGGATAATATACGCCAGAGGGGAGAGCCAGAGGTGGGCCAGGGCGGCCACACCACCTGGTGGCGCGGCCTAGGGTGGCCCGCACCAGCGGTGGTGTGGGCCCCATGTGGCCCATCTCTACCCCTCCTTCTGGCTCCTTCGTCTTCTGGAAAAATAGGATTTTCCGTATATTTTCCCAGATTTTCGGATCTTCGTGAATTTTGCCAACAAACAACACCTTTTCCATCAAAATCCTGACTACAGCGGTCCATGCTCCAAAAGTCATCAACCATGCAAAAACAGATGAAATAACATAAGTATCACCTCTTAATATGAAATATATCAATGAATAACACTGAATTATGACATAGAATAGTGAAGCAAAATGGACGTATCACCGCGCGGCTAGGTTGTGTGGTGTGGTCGGGCCGCAGCCCCTCTCCGTCTCGTATTCTGGCTCCAGGTGTCCCTCGGTAATATAATGACAGGCAGCTGGCACTGTAGCTCTTGTTAATAGGTTAGTCCAAGAAATCATATGAAAAAGTACTCCAAAGTGTGGACAAAACACAAGAAAGTAGAAAAACCAAGCATGGAACATCAAAAATTATAGATACATTTGCAATGTATCAGGCGGTAAATCTGTTGCCGCACCTGAAAGAAATCCCGAGTTGGCCCTAAGTCTGATAACGAGTGCTACTATTGCAAGGGGACTGCCCATTGGAAGCGAAACTGCCCCAAGTATTTGGCGGACAAGAAGGCCGGCAAGGAAAACAAAGGTATATGTGATATACATGTTATTGATGTGTACTTGACTAGTACTCGCAGTAGCACTTGGGTATTTGATACGGGATCGGTTCCTAATATATGTAACTCGATTCAGGGGTTGCGGAACAAGCGACTGCTAGCAAGGGATGAGGTCATGATTGCTGACTCATGTATTAACGAGCTCGTTGGGGAAACCCAAGAGGAAGGTATGATGAGCACAGCAGTAAGTTTCCCTCAGTTATGAAACCAAGGTTATCAATCCAGTAGGAGCAAGGAAACACCCCAAAGGTGAAGCTAGCTGAACTTTGGCAGGGCGCACTAGCGGCGCCAGTAGCAACGTGGAGACCTACACAACACAACCACAGAACTCTGTCCCCAACTTGCGATGAGGTTGTCAATCTCACCGGTTTTGCTGAAAACAAAGGACTAAACGTATCGAATGGAAGGAAGTAATAGTTTGCAGAAAGTAAACACAAAGTAGTAAACAGTTGATTGTAGATTGAGTGTAAAAGAAAGGACCGTGGTCCATAGTTCACTAGAGGTGGCTCTCCTTAAGATAGATAACACGTTGGGTGAAAAAATGAAAGCGGGGCAATTGACAAACATTGAGAAAGCATACAAGCATATACTACTCATCTTGACTCCTTTGAGATTCGATTGGGCATTACAACATTATACATAGACCGCCATCCAACTGCATCTATGACTAATAATCCACCTTCAGGTTATCATCCGAACCCCCTCCAGTATTAAGTTGCAAGCAACGGATAATTGCATTACGAATTGCGTGTAAAGTAAACAATACGATTGTTATATGAACAAAGGATTGTTGTTTTCTCCCTTGTAGCAAAAGCACGTCTAGTATCTTAGAGATTTTTGTCACTTCCCCAGATTACCAGAGGCATGAACCCACAATCGAGAATAAATACTAACTCTTGGAGTTACTAGCATCTAGTTCGCCAAGATAGCTACTAACAACGGAAAGCATGCAAGACCACAAATAACAAAGACATGATAGAATAAATAATCAATCTGAGATAGCATCTCAATATCCATCGGATCCCTGCAAACACAACATGCAGAATTACAAATAGATGATCTTGATCATGAATGGAGCTCACAAGATCTTAACATGATAGCACAAAGGAGGAGAACCGGCCATCTAGCTACTACATGGACCCGTAGTCCAGAGACGAACTACTCACGCATCACACCGGAGGCTTGCATGGTGATGAAAAAGGCCTCTAGGGTGAATTCCCCTCTCCGGCAGGGTTCCAGGAAGAGCTTTAGATCCCTCCCAATCTAGGGATGGAGATGACGGCGGCTACAGACTCTTTCATGGATTTTTGATCGGGTACGTAGGGTTTCCGTATCAGAGGCAATATATAGGCGGAAGGAGAGGCCGAGGGGGTGCCTGGGGCGGCAAGACCACCCCCTGGCGTGGGCCAGGCCTGGCCGCGCGGCCAGGTGGTGTGGCCGGGGCTCCTCTCCGTCTCGTATTCTAGCTCAAGGTGTCCCTCAGTAAAATAATGACTTTGGCTTTTGTCCCGTCCAATTCCGAGAATATTCATTTTCTAACTTTCCTGGAACCAAAAACAGCAGAAAACAGGCAGCTGGCACTATGGCTCTTGTTAATAGGTTACTCCAAAGTGTGGACAAAACACAAGAAAGTAGATAAAACCAAGCATGGAACATCAAAAATTATAGATACATTTGCAATGTATCAACGATGTGGCTCAGCAATGGATCAAGAGTTGATGTGATCGCCGTCGGAACGCTGCCTCTCCATATGCCGTCAGGATTAGTGATAAATCTAAATAATTGTTATTTGGTTCCTACACTGAGAATGAACATTGTATCCAGATCGTGTTTGATGCGAAGTGGTTATTCCTTTAAATCTGAAAACAATGGTTATTTGATTTATATGAATGATATCTTTTATGGTCATGCACCTGTGTTGAATGGTTTATTTATGTTGGATCTCGATAGTAGTATTACGCATATTCATTATGTTGATGCTAAAAGCTTTAAACTTGATAATGATATATTTGCATATATGTGGCACTATCGTCTTGGTCATATTGGCGTTAAACGCATGAAGAAACTCCATTCCGATGGACTTTTAGAATCACTTGATTTTGAATCATTTGATACATGTGAGCCATGCCTTATGGGCAAGATGACTAGAACGCCGTTTTCCGGTTCTATGGAACGGGCGACAGATTTATTGGAAATCATACATACTGATGTGTGCGGACCAATGAGTGTGTCGGCGTGAGGTGGATATCGTTATTTTGTTACTTTCACAGATTATTTGAGTAGATACGGGTATATCTATTTGATGAAACATAAGTCTGAAATCTTGGAAAAGTTCAAGGAATTTCAGAATGAAGTGGAAAATCATCGTAATAGAAAGATCAAATTTCTGCGGTCCGACCGTGGAGGAGAGTATCTTAGTTACGAGTTTAGCACATATATGAAAGACTGTAGAATAGTTTCACAACTCACGCATGCCGGAACACCACAATGTAATGGTGTGTCGGAACGTCGTAATCATACTTTATTAGATATGGTTCGATATATGATGTCGCCGACTGACTTGCCACTGTCATTTTGGGGATATGCACTAGAAACCGCTGCATTCACTTTAAATCGGGCACCATCTAAATCCGTTGAAACGACACCGTATGAATTATGGTTTGGAGACAAACCTAAGCTGTCATTTCTTAAAGTTTGGGGATGCGATGTTTATGTGAAGAAACTTCAGCCGGATAAACTCGAAGCCAAATTGGAAAAATGCGATGGCAAGGTTTTTCTTGCCAAGAATGGATCCTTTCTTGAGAATGAGTTTCTCGCGAAAGGTGTGAGTAGTCGGAAGGTAGAACTCGAAGAGGTTATTGAACCTTCTCTTCATGAAATGGCGAGTAGTGATGACCCACAAGTATAGGGGGTGTATCGCGGTATTTTCGAGGGAAGTGAAACCCAATTTATTGATTCGACACAAGGGGAGCCAAAGAATATTTATAAGCCTTAACAACTGAGTTGTCAATTCAGCTCCACCCGGAAACAATCTTGCTCATAGCAATTTATGAGTAGCAACAGTTTTGTAGTGGGAATAGTAAAGTAACAGCAGTAGTAAACCAAAGAAAGAAGTAACAAAAGCAGTAAACAGTGGGATTCGAGTGCGGTAGGCATAGGGATGGATGGACGGGCATTGCATGGACAAGACAATTCACATAGCAATCAGAACATAGGGCAATTACAAATAAATAATATAAAGAATCCAAGTACTAGACAATCCTAGGCATGTGTTCCATATATAGTCATACGTGCTCGCAATGAGAACTTGCACAACATCTTTTGTCTTTCTAGCCCGTTTGCAGCGGGGCCTCTAGGGAACTACTGGCAATTAAGGTGCTCCTTTTAATAGAGCACGGGAGCAAAGCATTAACACTCCGTGAACACATGTGATCCTCACATCAAAGCCATTCCCTTCCGGTTATCCCGATTTCTGTCACTTCGGGGCCATAGGTTCGACACAACAACGTGTGTATACAACTTGCAGATAAGACCAAAAACAATACTATCATAATGAATCAATAACATGTTCAGATCTGAAATCATGGCACTTGGGCCCTAGTGACAAGCATTAAGCACAACAAGTCGCAACAAAGTCATAAAGCACTAATAAAAGATACTAGGCACCATGCCCTAACAATTTGATGTCATTACATGAACGATCTCATCCAATCCCTACCATCCCCATAGCCTACATCGGGGGATTACTCACTCATAGATGGGGGAAACATGGATGGTCGATGGAGAAGCGATGGTGATGATGATGGCGATGATCTCCTCCAATTCCCCGTCTCGGCAGGGTGCCAGACGGAGTTTCTGGTGCGGTTTCGTGGAATCTGGTGGTGGCGGCGGAGCGGAACTCCTTCTGGAAAAACGTTGAACCCCCCATCAGTTTTTAGGTCAGAAGGCTCCTTATAGGTGAAGAGAGAGGCCGAGAGGGTGCCTGGGGGGGGCACCCCACCCCCTGGCGTGCCTGGCCTGGCCCACGCCACCAGGTGGTGTGGCCACCCCCTGGCTCTTCTCCGTCTCATATTCTGGCTCCTAGAGTCTTCGGGTGAAACAGGATTCTTGGCATATTTTCTGGGATTTTTCCTGATAGTTGATTTTCTGCACAAAAAGTAGACACCAAGGCAATTCTGCTGAAAACAGTGTCAGTGTGCATTAGTTGCATCCAAATCACACAAGTATAGAGGAGAAACAATAGCAAAAGTGTTCGGGAAAGTAGATACGTTTTGGACGTATCAACTCTCCCCAAGCTTAGCTTATTGCTTGTCCTCAAGCAATTCAGTTGAAAACTGAGTGCGATAAAAGAACTTTCACGAACACTTTTGCTTCATATGATGTAAATATTCTCAGGAATGTGATCAACTACTTAGACAGTTCATAATAATGAGTATGCAACAGACTCTACTTAATAGTCATTGCAAGCTATGAAGAGATTCCAACTCAAGAATAATAAGTAGCATGAAGCACAAACATAAGCAACATTACAATGCTCATAAAAAGGTATGATAGAGTGGTATCTCGCTTGCCTTTGATTATGAATGCCAAGGCACCTCTGAAGTTCAAGTGATGACTAAAAGTAATTATATCAAGGATACAAGCATCAAAGTCATAACACAAATAATCAAGTAATGGAACAAACATAAAGAATGACAACTATGCTCTCAAGAAGGTGCTCAAAAAATATGTGGAGACTCAACAAGTAGAAGAAAAAGGTTTTGAATAATTTTGAAAAGCTTCCAAATGCTGAAAGTATGGTACTCATTAGCTTTGAGCTCTCATTGCCCCTATCATAAGCATCTTTAATGTGGTTAAGGTGAAAGTGAGGTCCAATCTGAGTTATATGCTTGACAGACTATAAACTGAGAATCCCAAGTCCCTTGAGTACGAGGGCCGCTCCTCATGCTACTCAACTTTAGTTACCGGTAAGTTCTTGTCATCGTAAGTATGTGCGTATCATTGAGAACCGCCAACAGGGTACCCCTTGCCCGATGATACAGAAGAATCCCCATATCAAAATGACAAGGCAAGCAGACAATGAGTATCTCAGCAATCTTCTTATTTACCATGGGAAAATGGTGCTTTTTTTCTCTCTTTCCTCTTTTCATAAAACTCCCTCTTTTTTTTATTTTTCTCAATAGCTATCTCTCTCTTTTTTATAAGAAGAATACTTCATAGATATCATTATGGTTACACTGCAGGTTTCCACCATGTCAGCATGGATTAGACCAGCGGCGCAGGCGTTTCTCTAGCACACATACATAACTCCATGGACTTACAAGCTCCCCTTTTATTTCACACCGACGACATCCGCAAACAAAAGAGCAAGGTATCAACTGTGTATATATTTACAAGTGTTGAAAGTGTTCCCCGTGACAGCATGGTTCTGCTAATCCCCAACCTATAATTTGCAAGCATATAACTTTCATGGAGTGTTCACAGTGGTTCAGGTTTATTAAGTGCAGGAAATAAAGTGTGACATCAAGTTTGTGAGAGCTTTACTAACTAATTTTCCCATAACAAGCAAACATTTTATTCGGAAGAAAACAAGGAATATTGAATTTGCACGGGAGCAGCAAATGATGCTAATAGGTAGGTATGGTGGACACTTTGGGAATATTCAGTTTAGGGAGTTGGAAACATGAGTAAAACACTCAATGGAAGTGGAGGCTGGCAATAGTAAGGGAGCGACAAACGAGAGAGGAATAGCTGTCATTATCATGCTCGCAACAAAACAGGACTACTCATAGCATGAAAGTGATTCAAGATCCTCAAGGAAAAATAATTCATCGAGGCTTAACTCTCTATTACAGTCATGTGCATGCGTGAGCATGTGCCAAGTTAATGAAATGAAAACATTCAAAGGAGGATACCACGGTGTCATACCAATTTATGAATAGAGTAATGCAAGCAAACATTCATGAGACATGCTACAAACTATTAGCGAGCTGGAGCTAATCATAAGAAAGCAAGAACTATTAAGCATCCAAAGAAAACATACACTCTATATGAAAGGACTAAGCATGCCCACAGTGATGAGTATATGTACAAAAATGAAAACAAATAGAGTTCGTTACCAGCCTCTTACCACGCCTCAAGTTGTCATTGATCCTCATTATTCTCTTCACTTGTGTAACTTGAATAATAATATGAAACCAATATCCACTGACGACTGCCAAACCCTGAAGCAAACTCGCAAAAACCAAAGAAGAACGACAAATATTTTTGGTGTTTTCGATTATTAAACAAGAACCAAAAGGGAAAAACAAACAAAGCAAAATCTTTTTGGGTTTTTCGAATAGTTCAAACAAAGCAAAAAGGGAAAAGCAAACCAAGGCAAAAAGGAGAAGCAAACCAAAGAGAAACAAGAAAAATATTTTTGGTCTTTTTGTGTTTTTAGAAAGCAAAAGCAAAGAAGAACGAAAACTAAAAAGAGAATGAAAACATGAATATACAAAGTACCGACGCAACATGATATGAAGATGAGTGCGGTGTCGGCGTACCTCCCCCCAAGCTTAGGGTTTTGGCCTAAGTGGGTATCAATCCCAAGCTGGCCAGGATGAAGTGTCACCCTGGTACGACGAAGAGGTCCCCTCATCCTGGTGCGAACTCAAGTACATCCCTTCGTAATGCGCGGAGTAATCATAGGAGGGCACATCCTCCTGGTGCTGCTCGTGGAAACCCAGCAAGCGAAGCTGCTCGTCCACCTCCTCCTTGGAGCGCGACCACGGTCTCTTGTGATCACTAAACAAAGTAGGCTGTGGCAAAAGGATCTCCCTTTCATCCCCGTCAGTGAAAAGCATCCTATATACTAGATTGTTCAAATCAGAGGTAGCAGTCACAAAGTGATGAGATTTCATGGCAACAAGGTCAAGCCTCTATGGTGCCAGCATAGCATCAAAGGGATTCACTGAAAGACCTAATGCATTGACTATGCGCAATGCAATGATGCCCCCATAGATAGGCCCCCTAGCAGCTAGGCGGCGAGCAATAAGCGAGCCAAGATTGTACCGAGTATCATTGTTAAGTGCAGCAGCAAGGAATGATAAATGATAGTTGGAGATATTACTAGTGTTCTCCCTACCCAATAAACTAGTGGCAAGATAATATGCAAAGTATCTAAGAGCAGGGAGTTGGATATTTCTTATCTTTCCGCGCTGCGCTACGCGGTCATCATCATTGGTCACCCCTCGGTAAAGCTCCAACAAATCAGCGGGTCGCCCTTGAATTTTCTTCATGGTCCCCGTCATACGCACACCTACAATACTCCAAAATCTCTCCAAAGGCATGGTGAAGGGCAGATCATAGATTTTAAAAGAGATAGTAGATCGATAGGGTGTGTTAGTAAACGTGAAGCTCTCAACAAAAGTTTTGGTGAGCAAAGCGTATTGTGTGCTCTCATCTTGCATATATGAGGTCAAACCAACCCTTTCAATCAGTAGCAAGAAATCATCAAGAATACCTATAGCTTGCAAGAAAGTAAAACAAGGAAAAGAGGATGGGTGAGCATCCCCATCATCCCTTTCACTACCAATACGAGTTGCAATGAGATCTTCATTGTATGATGGCCTAGCTTGAGAGGCTATTCTTGAGGCCCTCGACCTCCTAGGTGCATCACTCTCAAATATCTCTCCAAAAGTATGGTTGTTCATGCTTTGTATTCTGCAATTTAAACACCTATTAAACAACTGATTGCAAAGTAAATATAATGAAGGATTCTACTCATAGGGACTTGCAAGAGGCCTAAAAATGCATCAAAACTATATCGCTAAGCATCAAACAAGCTTATAAGCTCTCATAACCAGTCACCGACAGCAGCAAAATACTCAACATATAATCCACTAAACACAAATCTACTTGGACAAGGGGAGGGGTCACATACCAGGGAACAAATGCTCCAAATTTCAGAAAGAAAGATGAGCTGAGCTAGGAGATCGAAAAAATAGAGAGCAAGCACAACAAGAACGCGATTTTGAGCTATGAACTGGAGCTTACTCGGGAGAGAGAAGAAAGTGGAAGGTGAGAGAGTTAGTGGGGGGCCAGGGGTGGCCCACACCAGGGCATGGCACCACCCAAGGCTGGCCGCGCCACCATGTGGTGTGCCTGCCTGGTGGCCCCCCTGGTACCTACCAGGTACTCCTCTGCCCCTTTTTTCACGTAAAAATTTAATATGAATTTTCTGGAATTTTTTGAGACACTTTATTTTTGGGCATTTTTCAGAAATAGAAGAATGATTTTTCTGACAGACAGATTTTTTTTCTTTTGGAAACATGATGCAAGGACAAAACAAGGCTAGAACTACAGAAGTTCTAACATGCAAGCAACTAACAACACAAAGAAAAGTAAACGAAAGCAAAAACTAAAATGCAAAGGATAGAAATAAAGGGAGATAATCATAATGAAAACATTGTTTTGTTCAATGGAATCCTTTTGTTAGCAAGGTTGATCAAGTCTTGCTACCAAAACAATTGCATATGAGACAAAACTTTGTACTCCACTAATGATTATTTTACCTTAACCTTGATAGCAATGGTCCCAATCATAATAGTTTCAAATTTTTCTCTTTGTATGGGACAATATATTTTTCCAACTTGAATGCCTTCAACATGTTCAATTGAATTCAAACCATAAGTCCTTTCAATCTTCTGGGGAAATAGACGGTATGTTCCTTGTCATTAACATTGAAGGTCACATTTCCTTGATTACAATTAATAACAGCTCCTGCAGTATTAAGAAAAGGTCTTCCAAGAATAATAGAAATATTATCATCTTCAGGCATTTCAAGCACAACAAAATCAGTTAATATCAAGCAATTGTGAGCCACCTGAACAGGTAATTCCTCACATATACCCATAGGAGTTGTGGTAGATTTATCAGCCATCTGCAAAGATATATCATTTGGCATTAATTTTTCAAGTTGAAGCCTCTTATAGAGAGAGAAAGGCATAATACTAACTCCAGCTCCCAAATCACACAAAGCAGTTCTAACATAACTGTTCTTAATGGAGCAAGGGATAGTTGGAATCCCTGGTTCTCCAAGTTTCTTAGAAACCTTACCATTGAAGGAATAATTAGCAAGCAAAGTAGAAATTTCTTCATTAGGGATCTTCCTTTTATTCGAGACAATGTCCTTCATATACTTTGAGTAAGGAGGCAATTTAATAGCATCAGTTAAAGGAATTTGCAATAATAAAGGCTTCATCCACTCACAAAACTTATTATAGTGTTCATCCTCCTTTGACTTGTGTCTCTTATCAGGGAGAGACATAGGTTTTTGGACCCAAGGTTCTCTTTCACTACCATGTTTCTTAGCAATAAAATCTTCTTTTGTGTATCTAGTATTCTTAGTATGGTTTTCAGGTTCTTCTTCAACTTTTTCTTCATTTGGAACAACATTTTCTTCATTACCACTTTCAGTTTCAGCATCAGAGATAGATATACTATTAGGATCTATAGCAGGTTCAGAGGGTTCTACAATAGTTTTATGTTTCTTTTTCCTTTTCTTACGAGTAGAACCACCATTTTCAGCTTGTTGAGAATCCTGCTCAATTATTTTGGGATGCCCCTCAGGATATAGAGGATCCTCGGTAGCAGCTCCACTTCTAGTTCTAACTTCATAAGCATGTTTTTCTTTAGCAGCATTAACTAGCAAGTCGTTTTGCACTTTAACAAGTTGATCTATTTGACTTTGAACCATTTGAAAGTGTTTAACAATCATTTTAACATCATTAGAGGTTCTTTCTACAATCTCTTTCAACTCAACAATAGCTCTAGTGTTTTCCATTAGATGATTTTGTACCCTTTTATTAAAGTTATCCTGCTTAATAATAAAGATATCGAATTCTTCTAAGCATTGATCAGGAGGTTTAGAGTAAGGGATATCACCTTCATCAAAGTGTTGGAGAGAGTGTACCTCAATAGTGGATGAGTAGGGAATAGGCTTACATAATTCTTCTATAGGAGGTAAATTCTTGACATCTGCAGCTTTAATTCCCTTCTCCTTAAGACATTTCTTAGCTTCCTTCATCACTTCATCATTTAATTCAATAACTCCCCTCTTCTTTGATGTTGGAATAGGCACAAGAATAGATGGTTTAGGTACAATTACTTCAGGTATAGCTTGTTTAGGAGGAGTCCAATCTTCATAATTCTTGCTTATTTTAGTCAGTAATTCCTCAGCTTCCTTTGGAGTCCTATTCCTGAAAACACAATCAGCACAACTATCTAGGTATGTCCTAGATTACTTGGTTAGTCCATTATAAAATATATCAAGAAGCTCATTCTTAGGTAAAGGAATTCCTTCCTATGCATGAATCAAAGCACAAAACCTTGCCCAAGATTCGGGCAATACCTCTTTTTCTCCCTGTTTAAAATCAAAAAGTTCCTGCAAAATAGCATGTCTAGCACTGGGAGGAAAATATTTCTGCAGGAAAGCACTAATCAAGCACTCAGGGCTATCAATAGATCCAGGAGGTAAATTACTAAACCAAGTTTTAGCTTCTCCTTTAAGTGAAAAGGGAAAAATCTTAGCAACAAAGTAAGTACACATCTTAATATCATCAGAAAACAAGACACTCATGGTAGAAAGTTCATTCATATGTGCTACCGCACTTTCATTCTTAGTCCCACAAAAAGGTTCTTTCTCAACAATAGCTATGTAAGATAGATCGAGAGAGAAATCATAATCTTCATCTATAATGTTTATGGGAGAGGCAGCAAACTTAGCAGCAGGATATAATTTCGGTCTAATAGTACGCCTCTCAAGGAGACTCTTAGCAGCGCTCCTATCATGGGTGTTCTTACATTCTTTAATAAACTCATCGGTCATCTCAACATAACCATCTTCAATATCATAACTCTCACTAGACTCAGGTGAGCTAACAGGTGTGGTAGTGTCTTCATTAGGAGTTTTGGTATTTCCAGCTATAGTTCTAGCAATCGTAGCGTCTAGGAAAGGACCTAATGAACCACTCTTATCGAGCATAGTAGAAGCAGCATCATAAGCATCAGAAGTTTCAAATTAAACAGTAGTAGCAGTGTGTGTAGCATGTGTATGTGGTGGTGTAAGGAACATACTCAAAACAGACGGTGACTCAATAGCAGCAGAGGTGTTCAGAACAGTACCTCTTCTTGTAGTGGATGGTAAAATAGGAACCTTGCCATCATGAGACTTACCCATGATGGATGGATAGCAGCGAACAATAGGGAATCCAAGTGAACTTGATAAATAAAGCTATGCTCCCGGCAACAGCGCCATAAAATAGTCTTGATGACCCACAAGTATAGGGGGTGTATCGCAGTATTTTCGAGGGAAGTGAAACCCAATTTATTGATTCGACACAAGGGGAGCCAAAGAATATTCATAAGCCTTAACAACTGAGTTGTCAATTCAGCTGCACCTAGAAACAATCTTGCTCACAACAGTTTATCAGTAACAACAATTTTGTAGTAGGAATAGTAAAGTAACAGCAGTAGTAAAGCAAAGACAGAAGTAACAAAAGCAGTAAAAAGTGGGATTCGAGTGCGGTAGGCATAGGGATGGATGGACGGGCGTTGCATGGACAAGACAATTCACATAGCAATCAGAACATAGGGAAATTGCAGATAAATAAGATAAAGCACCCAAGTACTAGACAATCCTAGGCACGTGTTCCATATATAGTCATACATGCTCGCAATGAGAACTTGCACAACATGTTTTGTCCTGCTAGCCCGTTTGCAGCGGGGCCTCTAGGGAACTACTAGCAATTAAGGTGCTCCTTTTAATAGAGCACCGGAGCAAAGCATTAACACTCTGTGAACACATGTGATCCTCACATCAAAGCCATTCCCTTCCGGTTATCCCGATTATTGTCACTTCAGGGCCATAGGTTCGGGACAACAACGTGTGTATACAACTTGCAGATAAGACCAAAAACAATACTATCATAATGAATCAATAACATGTTCAGATCTGAAATCATGGCACTCGGGCCCTAGTGACAAGCATTAAGCACAAAAAGTCACAACAAAGTCAGAAAGCACTAATAAAAGATACTAGGCACCATGCCCTAACAATCAGATGCCATTACATGAATGATCTCATCCAATCCCTACCATCCCCATAGCCTACAGTGGGGGATTACTCACTCATAGATGGGGGGAACATGGATGGTCGATGGAGAAGTGATGGTGATGATGATGGCGATGATCTCCTACAATTCCCCGTCCTGGCAGGGTGCCAGAACGGAGTTTCTGGAGCTGTTTCGTGGAATCTGGTGGTGGCGGCGGAGCGGAACTCCTTCTAGAAAAACGTCGAACCCCCCATCAATTTTTACGTCAGAAGGCTCCTTATAGGCGAAGAGAGAGGTCGAGGGGGTGCCTAGGGGCCCCACACCACCCCCTGGCGCGGCCTGGCCTGGTCCACGCCACCAAGTGGTGTGGCCACCCCCTGGCTCTTCTCCGTCTCGTATTCTGGCTCCTAGAGTCTTCGGGTGAAATAGGATTTTTGGCATATTTTCCGAGATTTTTCTTGATAGTTGATTTTCTGCACAAAAAGTAGACACCAAGGCAATTCTGCTGAAAACAGCGTCGGTCCGCATTAGTTGCATCCAAATCACACAAGTATAGAGGAGAAACAATAGCAAAAGTGTTCGGGAAAGTAGATACGTTTTGGACGTATCAAGTAGCGTAGCACCGGAAGTTGTTTCGGAGTTGACTTCACCTAATGAAGAGAGAGCTAATGATAATGATCATGAAACTCCGAAAGAGGACACTACCGAACCTCGCAGGTCAAGCAGGACACGTGCAGCTCCTGAACTGTACGGCAATCCTGTTATGAATTTCATGATTGATGAAATAGATGACCCTGCGACGTCTGAAGAAGCGATGATGAGCCCGGATTCCAACAAATGGCTAGAAGCCATGAAATCTGAGATGGAATCCATGTACGGAAACCAGGTTTGGACCTTGGTGGACTTACCTCACGGTCGAAAGGCCGTTGAGAATAAATGGATTTTCAAGAGAAAAACTGATGCTGATGCTAATGTGACCATCTATAAAGCACGACTTGTCGCAAAGGGGTTTAGACAAATTCAAGGAGTTGACTACGATGAGACATTCTCTCCCGTAGCGATGCTTAAGTCGGTTAGGATTATGTTAGCAATTGTTGCATATTTCGATTATGAAATATGGCAGATGAATGTCAAAACTGCGTTCCTCAATGGTGATGTCTACGCACTTCTATTCTTGTAGACAGTTGTTGGGCCTCCAAGTGCAGAGGTTTGTAGAACAGCAGCAAGTTTCCCTTAAGTGGATTACCCAAGGTTCATCGAACTTAGGGAGGAAGTTGTCAAAGGTATTCCCTCTCAAGTAACCCTGCAATCAAGATACAAGAAGTCTCTTGTGTCCCCTACACACCCAATACACTTGTCAGGTGTATAGGTGCACTAGTTCGGCGAGGAGATAGTGAAATACAAGTGGTATAGATAATTATAAGTGGTAAATGTGATAGAAAATAGCTTGATGGCGTGGAAAAGACTAAAGATGAACTGAAATAAAGATAGAAGCAAGCAAACATGTAACATATCTAAATGCAAATGGTGTTTCAGTGCTTAGAAACAAGGCCTAGGGATCATACTTTCACTAGTGAACACTCTCATATAAATATATTCTTCTTTATGATACTACTCTTAACTACTCTCCGGTTGAACACTCTAATCGATGGTAGGGCTATAACAGCACACCTCAAAGTAAGCCTTTCCCATCTAGATAACCCCACACTATCACCTTGAGTACTAGATGAGTCCAACAAACACCACAATTCATAAAGACATCCAACTCCAAATATAACTCATAACAAGTATTTTTAATCTCTAGCCTAAGTGCCACCATGGTGTGCACGATGTCACTTTCACACACATGGGGAGAGTAGAGATTCATTAAAGCACTTGAGTATCAAGGTAGATCTATTTGATTACAAAGCTCATGATCTCAATAAGACCATGCATAGAGAGAGAGATGAACATAGAGCTACCGGTAGAACCCTTAGCCTCGAGAGAGAACTACTCCCTCCTCATCATGGGAATCAGCAATGACGAGGGAGATGGTGGTGGAGATCGATGGAGATGGCTCCGGGGGCACTTCCTAGTCCCGGCAGGGTGCCGGAACAGAGACTTTCTGTCCCCCGAATCTCACCTTCGGTGGTGGCGGCGCTGCGGAACTTTTCGTGGCTGGAGGCTTGACTCTTTAGGGTTTATGCCTCGGGAGGCTTCTTATAGGCCAGAGGGCAAGGTCGGTGGGCGGCCAGGCGGGCCACACCATGCCCTAGCGCGTCCTAGGGGGACCCGCGCCATGGGGTGGTGTGGCCACCCTGTGGCCCCTCTCCGACTCTCCTTCTGGCTCCGTGAGTCTTCCAGGAAAATAGTAACTTTGGCTATTGTCCCGTCCAATTCCGAGAATATTCATTTTCTGACTTTCCTAGAACCGAAAACAGCAGAAAGCAGGCAACTGGCATTGTGGCTCTTGTTAATAGGTTAGTCCAAGAAATCATATGAAAAGTACTCCAAAGTTGGAACAAAACACAAGAAAGTAGATAAAACCAAGCATGGAACATCAAAATTATAGATACATTTGCAATGTATCAAATAGTTATATTCAAGAAGAGTTGTATGTGATACTGATGTGCTCGTCGTTCGACGTAAAGCTCGTTGGGAACCCCAAGAGGAATGCACGATGAATACAGCAACAAGTTTTCCCTCAGTTATGAATCCAAGGTTTAATCGAACCAGTAGGAGCAAGGAAACACCTCAAAGGTGTTACTAGCTGAGCTTTGGCAGGGCGCACTACCGGTGCTAGTAGCAACGTGGAGACCTGCACAACACAACCACAGAACTTGTCCCCAACTTTCGACGCGGTTGTCAATCTCACCGTGTTTTGTGGAAAACAAAGGATTAAACGTATCGAATGGAAAGAAGTAAAAGTTTGCAGGAAGTAAACACAAAGCAGTAAAGAGTTGTAGATTGTATGTAAAGTAAAAGGACCGGGATCCATAGTTCACTAGAGGTGGCTCTCCTTAGATAGATAACATGCTGGGTGAACAAATTACAGCGGGGCAATTGACAAACACCGAGAAAGCAATACATGCATATACTAATCATCTTGAGTCCTCTGAGACTTGATTGGGCATTACAACATAATACATAGACCGCCATCCAACTGCATCTATGACTAATAATCCACCTTCAGGTTATCATCCGAACCCCCTTCAGTATTAAGTTGCAAGCAACAGATTATTGCTTTACGAACTGCGTGTAAAGTAAACAATACGATTGTTCTATGAACAAAGGATTGTTGTTTTCTCCCTAGTAGCAACAACACATCTAGTACCTTAGAGATTTCTGTCACTTCCCCAGATTACCAGAGGCATGAACCCACTATCGAGCATAAATACTAACTCTTGGAGTTGCTAGCATCTACTTGGCCAAGATAGCTACTAACAACGGAAAGCATGCAAGATCTCAAATAACAAAGGCATGATAGAATCAATAATCAATATGAAATAGCATCTCAATATCCATCGGATCCCCGCAAACACAACATTTATGAATTACAAATAGATGATCTTGATCATGAACGGAGCTCACAAGATCTAAACATGAAAGCACAAAGGAGGAGAAACGAGCCATGTAGCTACTACATGGATCCGTAGTCCAAAGATGAACTACTCACGCATCACACCGGAGGCTTGCATGGTGATGAAGAAGGCCTCCAGGGTGAATTCCCCTCTCCGGCAGGGTGCCGAGAAGAGCTTCAGATCCCCCGATCTAGGGACAGAGACGACGGCGGCTACAGACTCTTTCGTGGATATTTGGTCGGGTACCTATAGTTTTTGTCCCGAGGGCAACTTATTGGCGGAAGGAGAGGCCGAGGGGGTGCTAGGGTCAGCCAGACCACCCCCTGGCGTGGGCCAGGCCTGGCCGCACGGTCAGGTGGTGTGGCTCGGCCCGCAGCCCTTCTCTGTCTCGTATTCTGGCACTTGATCCCTTCCGGAAAAATAGGCACTTTGGCTTTTGCCCCATCCAATTCCAAGAATATTCATTTTCTGACTTTCCTGGAACCAAAAACAGCAGAAAACAAGCAGCTGGCACTGTGGCTCTTGTTAATAGGTTAGTCGAAGAAATCATAATAAATTACTCCAAAGTTGGAACAAAACACAAGAAAGTGGATAAAACCAAGCATGGAACATCAAAAATTATAGATACATTTGCAATGTATCAACATCCCCAAGATTAACTCTTGCTCGTCCTCGAGTAGGTAAGTGATAAAAAGAAAGAATAATTTTTGAGGTGACATGCACCATCAAAGACTTGATCAAAGTATTTGTAAAACATTCAAAGCTGGGATCATAGTACTTTAATCATAACATGAAAGACAAAGTTCTAGCAATAAGCAAAGAAACTAAGATGCAACATGAAAAGGTACAAACAAAATATTCATGAATAACAATGCTTTGCAAGACGTTTGTTTGTTTCACATAAAGAAAACATAGCATAAAAGTATTCAGCTTGTCCCTCAATAGAGTAGCAAATATAAATGCATAGGACACCTTCAAAGTTCATAAGAGTGACTAGATACAATAGTTTCAAACAAGCAATAACGAGTTATGCATCAATCAACTACTCTTGGGACAATGCACATAGAACTAAGAATGGCCACTATACTCTCAAAGTAGGTGCATAAAGATAGAAGGTGGAGACTCAATGTAGTGGTGGAAGAAAGGCCTTTTGTAAAAGGAAGTAGGGATTCAAGTCTCATAAAAAGCTTCCAAAAATTATGGTACTTATAGCTTTCATCTCTCATTGCCCCTATCATAAGCATCTTGAAGTGATTAAGGTTAAAGTGAACAACCTATGGTGTACATGCTTGACGAAGTATAAGTCAGAAATCTCATGTCCCTTGTATATGAGGGCCGCTCCTCATGCTACTCAAGTTTAGTCACGGGTAAGTTCTTGTCATCGTAAGTACATGTGTATCATTGAGAACCGCCAACGGGGATCCCCTTGCCCGATGATACGGAAGAATCCCCATCTCAAAATGACAAGGCAAGAAGACAATGAGCATCTCAGCATTCTTCTTATTTACCATGGGAATATGGTGCTTTTTTCTCTCTTTCCACTTTTCGTAGTATCTTTTTTTTTATTTTCTCTTTTTTTTCAATAGGACTCATTTTTTATAAGAAGAATGCTTCATAGACAGCTCATTATGGTTACGCTGCAGGTTTCCACCATGTCAGCATGGATTAGACCAGCGGTCCAGGCGTTTCTCTAACACATATACATAACTCCATGGACTTACAAGCTCCCCTTTCATTTCACACCGACGACATCCATATATAAAAGAGCATGATATCAACTAGGTACAAGTACCAAGTGCAATGTTGAAAGCGTTCCCCATGAAAGCATGGTTCTGCTAATTCCCGACAAATAAGTGCAAGCATATACAACATAGACGACACAATGGTTCAAGTTTATTAAGGGCAAGTAAAGTAAAGTGTGCCATCAAGTTCATGAGAGCTTTAATCACTAGTTTTTTCATAACAAGTGGAAGGTAAACAAAAGCATGAATATACTTGGAATAGCATAAGCTAGTAGGTAGGTATGGTGGACTCTTTCGAAAAACTTGGTTTAGGGAGTTGGATGCATGAGTGGAACTCATACTTGGTTGTGGAGGCTAGCAAAAGACTGGGAGCGACAAAATTAAGAGAGCAATAATGGCCATAATCATGCAGAGCGACAAAACATCATTGATGAAAGCATAAAGTGATACTAAAAGTTGAAAACTAAATGATCATAAAGGCTATGATGAGTTGAGATAGTCACAACATGGTGTGAGCATGTGCTAAGTCAACCCAAATAAAGCATCAAAGGAGAATACCACTATACTATGCTTTAATATGCTAAAACAACGCATGATTCATCCATGGCACATTTAGCAATCTCAATTGTTTATAACACTCCATGGTAAAGCAAAGAATACTAAGCATAAAGCCAAAACAATATCAAGCATGGCATGACAAAGCAGAGGCCACAGTCAAAAATGAGCTCTTTTTACCACATAAGCATGAACTTTCCTACTCTTTTCCAAACCAAACCAAACTATAAGCAAACCAAAGTGTGAAAGAGGGGGTCCAACCAACTTATTCAGAAAACTAAGCAAACCAAGCAAACTAAAAACCAAAAAAAAAACGAATAAGAAGATGCTCCAAAAAAAAACACAACTGTGCATGAAACAATAAAAATGAAGCGTTTGGAAGAAACCTGGGATTTTTATTGATGAAGAAGGGGATGCCTTGGGCATCCCCAACTTTGACGCTTGTACTTCTTGGATATTTCTTGGGGTGACACGCATGGCTTCCCCAAGCTTGAGCTTTAGGCCATCCTTCATGTCATTACTCAATCCTTCCATACACCTGAAATTTTTCCTTCATACAAAACTTCACACAATCTCATTAGCAACATTAGTGCACTTAAGATAAATAAGTCTCAAGGTTTAGTTCTAACACCAGATAAACTTCCATTATAACACTAGCTACTGTAGCACTTCCCTCAATAATCTCAATTCCCCAAAGGAACTCAAGAAGGAACTAACAAGAAGCAAATGCAGAAAATGGCAGAAATCTGTCAAAACAAACCAGCAGGTAAACACGAATTTTTTAGAAGACCTTCTGTTGCTCAACTCAAAAAGTGTTGAACTAACAAAAGTTAGATAACGACCTGGGGAAGAATCACAAAACATTACAGCTCAATCCGACATACAGAGCTCTCTCGCGAGTTTTTACGGTGAAGCACAGAAATCTGTTTTGGGACAGCAACTTTCCCAATCATTACTTCACTCTCATTAGAGGTTACTCTTGGCACAAAAAGCAAATAAAAAGGATAAGGAGAGGTTATTACAGAGGTAATAACTTCCAAGACTCAACTAAAACTCTTGGGTTAGCTCCCAAAAAGTACTTTTCTTTAACGCCTTTAAGTTAGGCATCATAGTTTGAGAAGATGCTCACATAAGAAATATGAATTGAAGTAAAAGAGAGCATCAAGAAGAAAATTCAAAACACATTTAAGTCTAACCCACTTCCTATCTATAGGAATCTTGTATGCAAATAAATGCACAAAGAACAAAGTGACAGGCATAGGAAGATAAAACAAAAGTAACTTCAAAACTTTCAGCACATAGAGAGGTGTTTCATTACCATAAAAACTTCTACAACCATATTTTCCTCTCTCATAATAATTTTCCGTAGCCTCATGAATAAACTAAACAATATAACTGTCACATAAGGCATGCTTTTCATGATCTACAAGCACTAGAGTTTTATTATAAACATTTTCAAAAGAATCCTCGGGAACATAACATTCACCCTCCTTTGATAAGCATGGGGGACAATCAAATAATGTAAGGGATAAAGAGTTACTCTCATTAGAAGGTCGACATGGGTAGATCCATTCTACCTCCTTTTGTCCATCACTCTCCTCCTCTTTTTCATCTAATGAGCTTTCAGGTTCGGCAATTTCTTCTACCATGGAGGTTCTAGCAGGCGGTGGTTCATCTATTACCTTAGCAGTTATAAAACTGTTCCCAAATAGGAAACTGAGTGAGCTATCCATAATGAAATAGTGATTGGAGCTGAGCTAGTCGTCAAAAAGGCAACTTAAGAAAGGAACTAATTTTTTTTGTGTTTTTGAAATAAGAAAGCAAACTTGTAGAACTAGTTTTTTTGGGTTTTTGAAGAACAAAACAAACAAACAAAGAAAAAGGAAACTAAGCAAAACAAAAACAACAAAGTAAAGAGATTGGTTATGAGGGACTCCCCTTGTGAAGATGTCCTTGACTCCCCGACAACGGCGCCAGAAAATCTTGATGTGCTCGTCGTTCGACGTAGAGCTCGTTGGGAACCCCAAGAGGAAGGCACGATGAATACAGCAGCAAGTTTTCCCTCAGTTATGAAACCAAGGTTTAATCGAACTAGTAGGAGCAAGGAAACACCTCAAAGGTGTTACTAGCTGAGCTTTGGCAGGGCGCACTACCGGCGCTAGTAGCAACGTGGAGACCTGCACAACACAACCACAGAACTTTTTCCCCAACTTGCGATGAGGTTGTCAATCTCACCGTGTTTTCCGGAAAACAAAGGATTAAACGTATCGAATGGAAAGAAGTAAAAGTTTGCATAAAGTAAACACAAAGAAGTAAACAGTTGTAGATTGTATGTAAAGTAAAAGGACCGGGATCCATAGTTCACTAGAGGTGGCTCTCCTTAGATAGATAACATGTTGGGTGAACAAATTACATCGGGGCAATTGACAAACACCGAGAAAGCAATACATGCATATACTAATCATCTTGACTCCTTTGAGACTTGATTGGGCATTACAACATAATACATAGACCGCCATCCAACTGCATCGATGACTAATAATCCACCTTCAGGTTATCATCCGAACCCCCTCCAGGATTAAGTTGCAAGCAACAGATTATTGCTTTATGAACTGCGTGTAAAGTAAACAATACAATTGTTCTATGAACAAAGGATCGTTGTTTTCTCCCTAGTAACAACAGCACATTTAGTACCTTAGAGATTTCTGTCACTTCCCCAGATTACCAGAGGCATGAACCCACTATCGAGCATAAATACTAACTCTTGGAGTTGCTAGCATCTACTTGGCCAAGATAGCTACTAACAACAGAAAGCATGCAAGATCTCAAATAACAAAGGCATGATAGAATCAATAATTAATATGAAATAGCATCTCAATATCCATCAGATCCCCACAAACACAACATGTATGAATTACAAATAGATGATCTTGATCATGAACGGAGCTCACAAGATCTAAACATGAAAGCACAAAGGAGGAGAAACCAGCCATCTAGCTACTACATGGATCCGTAGTCCAAGGATGAACTACTCACGCATCACACCGGAGGCTTGCATGGTGATGAAGAAGGCCTCCAGGGTGAATTCCCCTCTCCGGCAGGGTGCCGAGAAGAGCTTCAGATCCCCCGATCTAGGGACAGAGACGACGGTGGCTACAGACTCTTTCGTGGATTTTGATCGGGTACATAGGGTTTTCATCCCGAGGGTAACTTATAGGCGGAAGGACAGGCCGAGCTGGTGCTGGGGTCGGCCAGACCACCCCCTGGCGCGGGCCAGGCCTGGCCACGCGGCCAGGTGGTGTGGCCGGCCCCCATCCCTTCTCCGTCTCGTATTCTGGCACTTGATCCCTTCTGGAAAAATAGGCACTTTGGCTTTTGTCCCGTCCAATTCTGAGAATATTCATTTTTTGACTTTCCTGGAACCAAAAACAGCAAAAAACAGGCAGCTGGCACTGTGGCTCTTGTTAATAGGTTAGTCCAAGAAATCATAATAAAAGTACTCCAAAGTTGGAACAAAACACAAGAAAGTGGATAAAACCAAACATGGAACATCAAAAATTATAGATACATTTGCAATGTATCAGATACAACCTAAGGGTTTTGTCGATCCTAAGGATGCTGATAAGGTATACAAACTTCAGCGATCCCTCTATGGACTAAAGCAGGCATCCTGGAGTTGGAATCTCCGCTTTGATGAGGTAATTAAAGAGTTTGGATTTGTCCAAACTTATGGAGAGGCTTGTATTTACAAGAAAGTGTGTGAGAGCAATGTGGCATTTCTGATATTATATGTGGATGACATATTATTGATTGGAAATGATATAGATCTTTTAAATAGTGTTAAAAGTTATCTAAACAGCAAATTTTCGATGAAAGACCTTGGTGAAGCTTCATATATACTAGGCATTAAAATCTATAGAGATACATCAAGGCGCCTAATTGGGCTATCGCAAAGTACATACATTGAGAAGATATTAAAGAAGTTTACTATGGACGGAAGTAAGAAGGGGTTCTTACCTATGTTGCAAGGCAAGACATTGAGTAATACTCAAAGTCCGGCTACGATGGAAGAAAGAGAGATAATGGATAAGATCCCCTATGCCCTAGCAATAGGCTCTATAATGTACGCCATGCTATAAACAAGACCGGATGTGGCACATGCTATTACTTTGCTAGTAGGTACCAATCTGATCCAGGTTCGGAACACTAGATAACGGTCAAGAATATCCTTAAGTACTTAAGAAGAACTAAGGATATGTTTCTTGTATACGGAGGTGAAGAAGAGCTAGTCGCTAAGTGTTATGTCGATGCTAGCTTTGACACCGATCCGGATGACTCTAAGTCTCAATCCGGATATGTATTTCTCTTCAACGGAGCAGCAGTTAGTTGGAGGACTTCCAAAAAACCTGTGGTGGCTGGATCAACGATGCAGGCGGAATATGTTGCTTCTTCAGAAGCAGCGCAGGAAGCGGTATGGATGAAGGAGTTCATAACGGATCTAGGTGTGGTTCCTAGTGCATTGGACCCAATGGTGATCTATTGTGACAACAATGGAGCCATAGCCAACGCCAAGGAACCAAGGTCTCACAATAATTCCAAGCATATTAAGCGCCAGTTTCACTCCATCCGCGAGCATGTCAAGGATGGAGATATAAAGATTTGTAAAGTACACACAGACCTAAATGTAGCAGATCCATTGACTAAAGTTCTCTCTAGGGAAAAACATGATCAACACCAGAACTCCATGGGTGTTAGATTTATCACTATGTAAACTAGATTATTGTATCTAGTGCAAGTGCGAGACTGAAGGAAATATGCCCTGAGAGGCAATAATAAAGTTGTTATTATGTATTCCGTGTATATGATAGATGTTTATTTTGCATGCTATAATTGTATTGAGAGGAAACGTCAATACATGTGTGTTTAATAAACAAAAAGGGTTCCTAGTTATGCCTCTCTTATAGACTAGCTCGTTGATTAACAAGATGATCAAAGTTTCCTGATCATGGACATTGGATGTTGTTAATAACAAGGTCACAACATTTGTGAAATGATCTGATGAACATTCATCCGAAGTATAGCATTACGATCAAAGTCATTATGTTTATATTTCTATAACATCATACGAAGTAATATTAGTCCTTAAACCATGAGATCATGTTAATTGCTAACACCGGAAGAGTATCTTGATAACATCAAACGTCACACCGTAACAGGGTGACTATAAAGATGGGTTCAGTGCTACGAAGGTGTTATGTTGAGGGTCATAGATCAAGAGTGGAATTTGTCAATCCCGATGATGGATAGATATACTCTACACCCTCTCGGTGATATCACATTAAGATAGCTTGCAAGCAAGTGATGTGATCACTAGAATGTTATATCACGGGAACGAGAAAAGAGTGCATGTCGGTAACGAGATCAAACTAGGTATTTGGATACCGATGATCGAATCTCGGACATGTATTATATCGTGAGACAAAGGGATTAAGTTACTAGCTTTAAACGTTCTCACGATCACAGAAGTCATCATTGAATGTGCAGGAGTCAGTATGGATCTCCAGGTCCCGCTTCTGATTATTGATCTGAGAGGATTCTCAATCATGTCTGCATTATTCGTGAACCGTAGGGTGACACACTTAAGGTTGCCGGACACCATTTTTGAGCACATATGTTCCAGACGAAAGAATTGCAAAGCGCAGGAATTGTTTCGATGGAAACCGGAATTATTTCGGGTGAAATTGCAGAAAGTGGTTCTGCATGTGATATTGAAATGTTGCAACGGGTTTTATGTGAATGTTTGTTAATTAAAGTAATTAACAAAATTCTGAATAAAATAAATAAAAGAGTTTTATTAATTGAGAGTTGCATTTAATTTGGTGGAAATTTAATGCATGTGAGTGGAACTTTGGGTGGAGCTTGAATTGATGTGAGTGGAGCTTCCACCACATGAATGAGGAAGAGGTGGGGGCACCCCCCTTGGCCGCCGGTCATGGGAGGGGAGGATCCCCCCTCTCCTCCCACACAAAGTACACCTCCTCGTGAAGGATCTCTCTCCCCCTCTAGATATATTCCCCCATGGTCTCAGATTAGCGAGATACATGTTCACGGTGGCCTTGCGTCTGGAAGGAGTTGCTGCTTCCGCTGATTTGCTGGAGCGAGGAGGTGGAGGTTGTCTGGTGGCTTGAACATGTGTGCGAGGACGGATGCACTGCTGATTTGCGGCGCTAGGACTTCCACACGATCTTGAGATTGGCAAGCGTACGACTACATCATCCACGAGTTCCAACTCGTTAACAAAACTTTGTTGTCTTCGAGGGTAAGTTCTCTATGGATGTATATACACCCATTGCTCTGTATCTTGTAGATAGATCTTGGCGTATAGTTATCATCGTAGGAAATTTTTTGTTTTCTATGCTGCGAACCCAACAGTCACCGCCATCTCCTTCGCCCCGATGCAGCTCGCTGCCGACATCCAAGATGGGGAGCCCACCGTGGTAGCATCGACTCGGTTGTGTCCTGGCCATCTCATACGACTTGCTCGCCGGGAACAATGTCGCTCCCCACGGTTAGACTCCTCTGCGTCTTCTCTCTCCAGGTTCTTGCAAGGTCCAAGCATTGTTAGAAAAAAATAGATGTTTGTGGCCGTGTTATTTATTGGCACTTAGGCTAGAGATTACAAATACTTGTTATGAGTTATATTTGGAGTTGGATGTCTTAATGAAATTGTGGTGTTTGTTGGAACCATCTAGTGCTCAAGGTGACAGTGTGGGGTTTTCTAGATGGGAAAGTGTTGGGGGAATACCCCCGGGTAGGGTCACACCGGGGTATAAAGGCCGAGTTAGCCGAGGTTTGGCAAGGCCAAAGCATATGCTGGCCGGGTCACCTCAAGGCAGGCAAAATCACGGGGTAACCCAGACCAAGGGCGTTCGCCTAACTAAGTCTCAACCGACTTAAGCAGTAAGTCGGAAGTGCATTTTTACTTATATGCGGGAACAGGTGTGGCCAGATCAACTATGATCTGGGTCACGTCTAGCTTCTAGGAGAAGGAAGGAATCTCGTTGGTCAAAGAATCCCCGGTACGCACTACCTGAGCGAAGCAAGCAAGGATAGGAGCACCGGGGTGTGGCCGACAAGGGTAATGATGCCCATGTCGGCTGACGCGGGTGCCGCAGAGGCTCGCGTGGCCAAAGCATGTGTGACGCGGGGGAAAAGCACCCCGGGCGGCTTACTACTTTGGGGGGAAGAGAATATGCTTCCACGTATGACCTAGGAAGGGACCGAGCTCCCTCTATAAAAGAGGGGCTAGGGTTTCACTAGAGGGGGTTGGTTTTTTCTGCTATTCCATTTTGGCTAGGGTTTTAGAGGTGTGATCTGTGGGTGAGAGTAAGAGAGCTCCTTCTTCCTCCTCTGACCAATACAGCTCTAGGAGCACTTGTAATCTTGGTAAGAGAGCAATACAAACAACTGTGTGAAGATGCCACCTGCTGTCTAGGTGGTGAACGGAAGGGTCGGCGAGGCGCAGCAGCCCGCAATGGAGGAGACCAACGCGTCGGGTGTCGGTATGCCCCTTGCTGGACGCGGGGAGGGTCCTGGCGGTGCTACGAGGAGGTGTGCCGCGTTTGGGGCAGCGAGGGGCCGAACAGGATGCGACGACGAGGGGAGGACCGGTGTGGGTGGGAGGCATGGCAGCGTGGGGATGGCTCACGGGATGGGGCCAGGCTCTGCGGGCGTTTCGACATGAGTGCCTCCTTGTAGGAGGGCATCAGGGTCGGAACCGCGTCGGCGGCGCAGACGGGGGGGAGGGGGGAGAGCAGCACTGGGGGAGGATAGGGAAGCTCGCGTGGTTCCCGACCCCGATCCGCGCCTAGGAGAAACTAGGGCAGGAGGTAGGTTGGGCCTGTCCTGGGCCTCTGGATGTGCGCGGCACACCATCTGCCCCCATCCCTCTCGCTGGACGGCCCACTCCCGGCCCAGCGACACCAGACCGATCCTTCACGGCGTCACCATGTAGCGCCCCGAGCACCACCTCCGATGCTGGTGACATAGCCTTCTGCCGTCGCTCGCCTGGATGCCCGAGACGCGCCTGCCGCCGACCACCCTGCCCCAACCGCACCTGGGGGAGGAAGTCCCCCAGCGACGGCCGGCGCAAGGCAGATTAGCAAAGAGGTGTCTCCACGCCACACTCTCACGGGGCAAGGTCCCAGCTTGCCGGCCGTGGTGAAGCAGCCAGCATCAGAGGGTCCACGTCTGGGGCGTCGTCCAGTCGTCCATGAATCCACCCGAGCATGACCCTGTAAATCACCCAAAGCCGCCTCCTCCGCCGGTGAGGGAAGACGAAGCTCCGGCGGCGCCTTTGATCGGCTGGGTAGGCTCGTCGACCGGGGGGACCTGCAAAGTGAAGAGCGGGGGGGGGGGGGAGGGTGCACCTGCGTATCTACCTGAGCACGGTGAGCCGAGAAGGATACGATGTAACCCTCGTGGACGAACTCTCCGAGGGGTAACTGCCACGCGTCAACCGCTGCCGCCTCCTTGTTGAGCAGGACGAATCTGTGGGCCGCTAGGCGCAGGAGGATGGTGGCCTAGAAAAGGACGGGCTTCCTCCTACCACCGGAGGGGCGGTGCCCCGTCCCGACGCGGCCAAGGATGGAAAGGGCTGCCGGAGCGTAGGCAGGGACGACGGCGCCGCGGATCACCGGCTGGCGCGACAGGGGTGGGAGGGGAGTTCAAAATCGCCATCCGGTAACACCGTCCCCGAAAAATAAATCTCGTCGAGGTAAAAATTGATATTCCCCGTTCAAATTCAGCATTCAAATTTCCTTCAGAGTATATTTCTTTTGGTGTATCTTTTCTTGCTCAATATCAACCTCCTCAAACTCAAACGTCAGACTAGTTGGACGTCCCAAAATTAACACACATTAAACCCGATACATGTTTGAGAGATATGATGGCAGGGCGGTAGGTGACCTACGGTTTTTGGGTTCCAGGGCGATTTACAACGACAATTAGACCCGATACATGTTTGAGAGATATGACCAAAAACTCGTCGTTTTCGTGTTTTATGGCCGTTTTCATGAGTTATTGCCCAAAGTTTTGGGGTTACATGGTGATTTACAACGACTATAAGACCCAATACATGTTTAAGAGATATTACCAAAAACTCATCGTTTTCGTGCTTTATGACCGTTTTCATAAGCTATTACCCACATTTTTGGGGTTCTAGGGCGATTTACAACAATAGTAAGACCCAATACAAGTTTGAGAGATATGACCAAAAACTCGTCGTTTTCGTGTTTTATGGTCGTTTTCATGAGCTATTGCTCACGGTTTTGGGGTTCTAGGGCGATTTACAACGACAGTAAGACTTGATGCATGTTTGAGAGATATGACCAAAAACTCGTCGTATTCGCATTTTATGGTCATTTTCAAGAGCTATTGCCCACAGTTTTGGGTTTTTTGGGCGATTTACAACGATAGTAAGACCCGATAAAAGTTGGAGATATATTATCAAAAGCTTGTTGTTTTCATGAGCTATTGCCCACGGTTGGGGTTATAGGGCAATTTACAACGATAGTAAGACCCGATACATGTTTGAGAGATATGACCAAAAACTCGACGTATTCGTGTTTTATGGCAGTTTTCATGAGCTATTGCTCATGATTTTGAAGTTCTAGGGCGATTTATAATGACCATAAGACCCGATACATGTTTGAGAGATATGACCAAAAACTCATTGTATTCGCGTTTTATGGCTATTTACAAGAGTTATTGCCTAAAGTTTTGGGGATACATGGTGATTTATACGACTGTAAGACCCAATACAAGTTTGAGGGATATGACCAAAAACTCGTCGTTTTCGTGTTTTATGGTTGTTTTCATGAGCTATTGCTCACGGTTTTGGGGTTCTAGGACGATTTACAACAACAGTAAGACCTGATACATGTTTGAGAGATATGACCAAAAACTCGTCGTATTCGCGTTTTATGGTTGTTTTCATCAGCTATTGCCCAATGTTTTGGGGTTATAGGACGATTTACAACGACAGTAAGACCCGACAAAAGTTTGAGAGATATGATCAAAACTCGCCGTTTTCGTGTTTTATGGACATTTTCTTGAGCTATTGCTCATGGTTTTGGGGTTCTAGGGCGATTTACAATGACAATAAGACTCGATACATGTTTGAGAGATATGACCAAAACTCATCGTATTCACGTTTTATGGCCGTTTTCATGAGCTATTTCCCACTGTTTTGCGTTTCTAGGGCGATTTACAATGATAGTAAGACCCGATAAAAGTTTGAGAGATATGACCAAAAACTCATCGTTTTTGTGTTTTATGGTTGTTTTCATGAGCTATTACCCACAGTTTTGGGGTTCTAGGGCGATTTACAACGAGAGTAAGACCTGATACAAGTTTGAGAGATATGACCAAAAACTCATCGTATTCGTGTTTTATGGCCGTTTTCATGAGCTATTGCCCACTGTTTTGGGTTTCTAGAGTGATTTACAACGACAGTAAGACCCGATAAAAGTTCGAGAGATATGATCAAAAACTCGTCGTTTTCGTGTTTTATGGCCGTTTTCACGAGCTATTACCCACAATTTTGGGTTTCTAGGGCGAGTTACAGCGACAGTAAGACCCAATACAAGTTTGAGAGATATGACCAAAAACTCGTCGTATTTGTGTTTTATGGCCGTTTTCATAAGCTATTGCCGCCTGTTTTGGGGTTCTAGGGCGATTTACAACGACTGTAAGACCCGATAAAAGTTCAAGAGATATGATCAAAAACTCGTATTATTCGCGTTTTATGGTTTTGAGGTTCTAGGGAGATTTATAATGACCATAAGACCCGATACAAGTTTGAGAGATATGACCAAAAACTTGTCGTTTTTGTGTTTTATGGCCGTTTTCATGAGCTATTACCCACCGTTTTGGGGTTCTCGGGCGATTTACAACGACAGTAAGACCCAATACAAGTTTGAGAGATATGACCCAAAACTCGTCGTTTTCGTGTTTTATGGTTGTTTTCATGAGCTATTGCCCACTGTTTTGGGGTTCTATGGCGATTTGCAACGACAATAAGACCCGATAAAAGTTCAAGAGATATGATCAAAAACTCGTCATTTTCGTGTTTTATGGCCGTTTTCATGAGCCATTTCTCATAGTTTTGGGGTTCTAGGACGACTCACAACACAAGTAAGACCCGATACAAGTTTGAGAGATATGACAGAAAACTTGTCGTTTTTGAGTTTTATGGCCGTTTTCATGAGCTATTACCCACAGTTTTGGGGTTCTAGGGCGATTTACAACGATAGTAAGAGCCAGTACAAGTTTGAGAGATATGTCTAAAATCTCATCGTTTTCGTGTTTTATGGTCGTTTTCATGAGCTATTGCTCACGGTTCTTGGGTTCTAGGGCGATTTACAACGATAGTAAGACCTGATACATGTTTGAGAGATATGACCAAAAACTCGTCGTATTTGCATTTTATGGCCGTTTTCATGAGCTATTGCCCACAGTTCTGGTTTTAGGGCGATTTACAACGACAGTAAGACCCGATACAAGTTTGAGAGATATGACCAAAACTCGTCGTATTTGTGTTTTATGGCTGTTTCATGAGCTATTGCCCACAGTTTTGGGTTTCTAGGGCGATTTACAGCGAAAGTAAGACCCGATACATGTTTGAGTGATATGATCAAAAACTCGTCGTATTCGCGCTTTATGGCTGTTTTCATGAGCAATTACCCATAGTTTTGGGGTTCCAGGGTGATTTACAACGACAATAAGACCCGCTACAAGTTTGAGACATATGACCAGAAACTCGTCGTTTTCATGTTTTATGGCCGTTTTCATGAGCTATTGCGCATGGTTTTGGGTTTCTAGGGGCATTTACAATGACCGTAAGACCCGATACAAGTATGAGAGATACGACAAAAAAACTCGTTGTTTTTGCGTTTTATGGCCGTTTTCATGAGCTATTACCTACAGTTTTTGGGTTCCTGGGTGATTTACAACGATAGTTAGACCCGATACATGTTTGAGACATATGACAAAAAACTCGTCGTTTTCGTGTTTTATGGCCGTTTTCATGAGCTATTGCCCACAGTTTTGGGGTTACATGGTGATTTACAACGACTATAAGAACCGATACATGTTTGAGAGATATTACCAAAAACTCGTCGTTTTCGGATTTATGGCTGTTTTCATGAACTATTACCCACATTTTGGGCGTTGTAGGGCGATTTACAACAATAGTAAGACCCAATACAAGTTTGAGACATATGCCCAAAATTCGTCGTTTTCGTGTTTTATGGTCGTTTTCATGAGCTATTGCTCATGGTTTTGGGGTTCTAGGGCGATTTACAACGACAGTAAGACCTAATACATGTTTGAGAGATATAACCAAAAACTCGTCGTATTCGCATTTTATGGCCGTTTTCAAGAGCAATTGCCCACTGTTTTGGGTTTTTTGGGCGATTTACTACGATAGTAAGACCCGATAAATGCTTGAGAGACATTAGCAAAAACTCCTCGTTTTCATGAGCTATTGCCCACAGTTTTGGGTTTCTAGGGCGATTTGCAACGACAATAAGACCCAATACAAGCTTGAGAGATATGACCAAAAACTCGTCGTATTCGTGTTTTTTGGCTGTTTTCATGAGCTATTACCCACAGTTTTGGGGTTCCATGGCGATTTACAATTACCGTAAGACCCGAGACAAGTTTGAGAGATATGACCAAAAACTCATTGTATTCGCGTTTTATGACCGTTTTCATGAGCTATTGCCCACTGTTTTGGGGTTCTATGGCGATTTACAACGATAGTAAGACCCGATAAAAGTTGGAGAGATATTATCAAGAGCTTGTTGTTTTCATGAGCTATTGCCCACGGTTGGGGTTATATGGCGATTTACAACGATAGTAAGACCCGATACATGTTTGAGAGATATGACCAAAAACTCGTCGTATTCGTGTTTTATGGCCGTTTTCATGAGCTATTGCTCATGATTTTGAGGTTCTAGGGCGATTTATAATGACCATAAGACCCGATACATGTTTGAGAGATATGACCAAAAACTCATTGTATTCACGTTTTATGGCTATTTACAAGAGTTATTGCCCACAGTTTTGGGGTTACATGGTGATTTATACGACTGTAAGACCCAATACAAGTTTGAGAGATGTGACCAAAAACTCGTCGTTTTCGTGTTTGATGGTTGTTTTCATGAGCTATTGCCCACTGTTTTGGGGTTCTATGGCGATTTGCAACGACAATAAGACCCGATAAAAGATCAAGAGATATGATCAAAAACTCGTCATTTTCGTGTTTTATGGCCGTTTTCATGAGCCATTGCTCATAGTTTTGGGGTTCTAGGACGACTCACAACACAAGTAAGACCCGATACAAGTTTGAGAGATATGACCGAAAACTAGTCGTTTTTGTGTTTTATGGCCGTTTTCATGAGCTATTACCCACAGTTTTGGGGTTCTAGGGCGATTTACAACGATAGTAAGAGCCAGTACATGTTTGAGAGATATGTCTAAAATCTCATCGTTTTCGTGTTTTATGGTCGTTTTCATGAGCTATTGCTCATGGTTCTTGGGTTCTAGGGCGATTTATAAAGATAGTAAGACCTGATACATGTTTGAGAGATATGACCAAAAACTCGTCGCATTTGCATTTTATGGCCGTTTTCATGAGCTATTGCCCACAGTTGTGGTTTTAGGGCGATTTACAACGACAGTAAGACCCGATACATGTTTGAGAGATATGACCAAAAACTCGTCGTATTCGTGTTTTATGGCTGTTTCATGAGCTATTGCCCACAGTTTTGGGTTTCTAGGGCAATTTACAACGAAAGTAAGACCCGATACATGTTTGAGTGATATGATCAAAAACTTGTCGTATTTGCGCTTTATGGCTGTTTTCATGAGCTATTACCCATAGGTTTGGGGTTCCAGGGTGATTTACAACGACAATAAGACCCGCTACAAGTTTGAGACATATGACCAGAAACTCGTCGTTTTCATGTTTTATGGCCGTTTTCATGAGCTATTGCGCATGGTTTGGGTTTCTAGGGGCATTTACAATGACCGCAAGACCCGATACAAGTATGAGAGATACGTCAAAAAAACTCGTTGTTTTTGCGTTTTATGGCCGTTTTCATGAGCTATTGCCCACAGTTTTGGGTTCCTAGGCGATTTACAACGATAGTTAGACCCGATACATGTTTGAGACATATGAACAAAAACTCGTCGTTTTCGTGTTTTATGGCCGTTTTCATGAGCTATTGCCCACAGTTTTGGGGTTACATGGTGATTTACAACGACTATAAGACCCGATACATGTTTGAGAGATATTACCAAAAACTCGTCGTTTTCGGCTTTATGGCCGTTTTCATGAGCTATTACCCACATTGTGGGTGTTGTAGGGCGATTTACAACAATAGTAAGACCCAATACAAGTTTGAGACATATGCCCAAAATTCGTCGTTTTCGTGTTTTATGGTCGTTTTCATGAGCTATTGCTCACTGTTTTGGGGTTCTAGGGCGATTTACAACGACAGTAAGACCTGATACATGTTTGAGAGATAAAACCGAAAACTCGTCGTATTCGCATTTTATGGCCGTTTTCAAGAGCAATTGCCCACTGTTTTGGGTTTTTTGGGCGATTTACTACGATAGTATGACCCAATAAATGCTTGAGAGATATTAGCAAAAACTCGTCATTTTCATGAGTTATTGCCCATGGTTGGGGTTATAGGGCGATTTACAACGATAGTAAGACCTGATACATGTTTGAGAGATATGACCAAACACTCGTCGTATTCGTGTTTTATGGCCTTTTTCATGAGCTATTGCCCACAGTTTTGGGTTTCTAGGGCGATTTACAACGACAATAAGACCCAATACAAGATTGAGAGATATGGCTAAAATCTCGTCGTTTTCGTGTTTTCTGGTCGTTTTCATGAGCTATTGCTCACGGTTTTGGGATTCTAGGGCGATTTACAATGACAGTAAGAGCCAATACAAGTTTAAGAGATATGTTCAAAATCTCGTCGTTTTCGTGTTTGATGGCTGTTTTCATCAGCTATTGCCCACTGTTTGGGGTTCTAGGGTGATTTACAACGACAATAAGACCCGATAAAAGTTCAAGAGATATGATCAAAAACTCGTCAATTTCGTGTTTTATGGCCGTTTTCATGAGCTATTGCCCACAGTTTTTGGTTTATAGGGCGATTTGCAACGACAATATGACCCAATACAAGATTGAGAGATATGGCCAAAATCTCGTCGTTTTCGTGTTTTATGGTCGTTTTCATGAGCTATTGCTCACGGTTTCGGGGTTCTAGGGCGATTTACAACGACAGTAAGACCTGATACATGTTTCAGATATATGACCAAAAACTCGTCGTATTCGCATTTTATGGCCGTTTTCAAGAGCAATTGCCCACTGTTTTGGGTTTTTTGGGCGATTTACAACGATAGTAAGACCCGATAAATGTTTGAGAGATATTAGCAAAAACTCATCGTTTTCATGAGCTATTGCCCATGGTTGGGGTTATAGGGCAAGATAGTAAGACCCGATACATGTTTGAGAGATATGACCAAAAACTCGTCGTATTCGTGTTTTATGGCCGTTTTCATGAGCTATTGCACATAGTTTTGGGTTTCTAGGGCGATTTACAACGACAATAAGACCCAATACAAGATTGAGAGATATGGCCAAAATCTCGTCGTTTTCGTGTTTTATGGTCGTTTTCATGAGCTATTGCTCACAGTTTTGGGGTTCTAGGGCGATTTACAATGACAGTAAGACCCAATACAAGTTTGAGAGATATGTCCAAAATCTCGTCGTTTTCGTGTTTTATGGATGTTTTCATGAGCAATTGCCCACTGTTTTGGGGTTCTAGGGCGATTTACAACACCAGTAAGACCCGATACAAGCTTGAGAGATATGACCAAAAACTTGTCGTTTTTATGTTTTATGGCCGTTTCATGAGCTATTACCCACAGTTTTGGGGTTCTAGGGCGATTTACAATGATAGTAAGAGACAATACAAGTTTGAGAGATATGTCCAAAATCTCATCGTTTTCGTGTTTTATGGTCATTTTCATGAGCTTTGCTCACGGTTTTTGGGGTTCTAGGTCGATTTACAACAGCAGTAAGACCTGATACATGTTTGAGAGATATGACCAAAACCTCGTCGTATTTGCGTTTTATGGCCGTTTTCATGAGCTATTGCTCACTGTTTTGGGGTTCTAGGGCGATTTACAATCACAGTAAGACCCAATACAAGTTTGAGAGATATGACCAAAATCTCGTCGTTTTCGTGTTTTATGGCTATTTTCATGAGCTATTGCCCACTGTTTTGGGGTTCTAGGGTGATTTACAACGACAATAAGACCCGAGAAAAGTTCAAGAGATATGATCAAAAACTCGTCATTTTCGTGTTTGATGGCCGTTTTCATGAGCTATTGCTCACAGTTTTGGGGTTCTAGGGCGATTTACAACACTAGTAAGACCCGATACAAGCTTGAGAGATATGACCAAAAACTTGTCATTTTTATGTTTTATGGCCGTTTCATGAGCTATTACCCACAGTTTTGGGGTTCTAGGGCGATTTACAACGATAGTAAGAGCCAATACAAGTTTGAGAGATATGTCCAAAATCTCATCGTTTTCGTGTTTTATGGTCGTTTTCATGAGCTTTGGTCACGGTTTTGGGGTTCTAGGGCGATTTACAACAACAGTAAGACCTGATACATGTTTGAGAGATATGACCAAAAACTCGTCATATTTGCGTTTTATGGCCATTTTCATGAGCTATTGCCCACTGTTTTGGGGTTCTAGGGTGATTTTCAGAGACAGTAAGACCCAATAAAAGTTTGTTAGATATGATCAAAAACTCGTCGTTTTCGTGTTTTTTGGCCGTTTTCATGAGATATTGCTCATAGGTTTGGGGTTCTATGCCGATTTACAACAACAGTAAGACCCGGTACAATTTTGAGAGATATGATCAAAAACTCGTTGTAGTCGTGTTTTATGGCCGTTTTCATTAGCTATTACGCACAGTTTTGGGGTTCCAGGGCGATTTACAATGACCATAAGACCCGATACAAGTTTGAGAGATATGACCAAAAACTCATCGTATTCGTGTTTTATGGTTGTTTCATGAGCTATTGCCCACAGTTTTGGGTTTCTAGGGCGATTTACAACGACAGTAAGACCTGATACATGTTTCAGATATATGACCAAAAACTCGTCGTATTCGCATTTTATGGCCGTTTTCAAGAGCAATTGCCCACTGTTTTGGGTTTTTTGGGCGATTTACAACGATAGTAAGACCCGATAAATGTTTGAGAGATATTAGCAAAAACTCATCGTTTTCATGAGCTATTGCCCATGGTTGGGGTTATAGGGCAAGATAGTAAGACCCGATACATGTTTGAGAGATATGACCAAAAACTCGTCGTATTCGTGTTTTATGGCCGTTTTCATGAGCTATTGCACATAGTTTTAGGTTTCTAGGGCGATTTACAACGACAATAAGACCCAATACAAGATTGAGAGATATGGCCAAAATCTCGTCGTTTTCGTGTTTTATGGTCGTTTTCATGAGCTATTGCTCACAGTTTTGGGGTTCTAGGGCGATTTACAATGACAGTAAGACCCAATACAAGTTTGAGAGATATGTCCAAAATCTCGTCGTTTTCGTGTTTTATGGATGTTTTCATGAGCAATTGCCCACTGTTTTGGGGTTCTAGGGCGATTTACAACACCAGTAAGACCCGATACAAGCTTGAGAGATATGACCAAAAACTTGTCGTTTTTATGTTTTATGGCCGTTTCATGAGCTATTACCCATAGTTTTGGGGTTCTAGGGCGATTTACAATGATAGTAAGAGACAATACAAGTTTGAGAGATATGTCCAAAATCTCATCGTTTTCGTGTTTTATGGTCATTTTCATGAGCTTTGCTCACGGTTTTTGGGGTTCTAGGTCGATTTACAACAGCAGTAAGACCTGATACATGTTTGAGAGATATGACCAAAACCTCGTCGTATTTGCGTTTTATGGCCGTTTTCATGAGCTATTGCTCACTGTTTTGGGGTTCTAGGGCGATTTACAATCACAGTAAGACCCAATACAAGTTTGAGAGATATGACCGAAATCTCATCGTTTTCATGTTTTATGGTCGTTTTCATGAGCTTTGCTCACGGTTTTGGGGTTCTAGGGCGATTTACAACAACAGTAAGACCTGATACATGTTTGAGAGATATGACCAAAAACTCGTCGTATTTGCGTTTTATGGCCATTTTCATGAGCTATTGCCCACTGTTTTGGGGTTCTAGGGTGATTTTCAGAGACAGTAAGACCCAATAAAAGTTTGTTAGATATGATCAAAAACTCGTCGTTTTCGTGTTTTTTGGCCGTTTTCATGAGATATTGCTCATAGGTTTGGGGTTCTATGCCGATTTACAACAACAGTAAGACCCGGTACAATTTTGAGAGATATGATCAAAAACTCGTTGTAGTCGTGTTTTATGGCCGTTTTCATTAGCTATTACGCACAGTTTTGGGGTTCCAGGGCGATTTACAATGACCATAAGACCCGATACAAGTTTGAGAGATATGACCAAAAACTCATCGTATTCGTGTTTTATGGTGGTTTCATGAGCTATTGCCCACAGTTTTGGGTTTCTAGGGCGATTTACAACGACAGTAAGACCTGATACATGTTTCAGATATATGACCAAAAACTCGTCGTATTCGTGTTTTATGGCCGTTTTCATGAGCTATTGCCCACTGTTTTGGGTTTCTAGGGCGATTTGCAACGACAATAAGACCCAATACAAGATTGAGAGATATGGCCAAAATCTCGTCGTTTTCGTGTTTTATGGTCGTTTTCATTAGCTATTGCTCACGGTTTTGGGATTCTAGGGCGATTTACAACGACAGTAAGACCTGATACATGTTTGAGATATATGACCAAAAACGCGTCGTATTCGCATTTTATGGCCGTTTCCAAGAGCAATTGCCCACTATTTTGGGTTTTTTGGGCGATTTACAACGATAGTAAGACCCGATAAATGTTTGAGAGATATTAGCAAAAACTCGTCGTTTTCATGAGCTATTGCCCATGGTTGGGGTTATAGGGCGATTTACAACGACAATAAGACCCGATACATGTTTGAGAGATATGACCAAAAACTCGTCGTATTCGTGTTTTATGGTTGTTTCATGAGCTATTACCCACAGTTTTCGGTTTCTAGGGCGATTTTCAACGACAGTAAGACCCAATACAAGTTCGAGAGATATGTCCAAAATCTTATTGTTCTCGTGTTTTATCGTCGTTTTCATGAGGTATTGCTCACGGTTTTTGGGGTTCTAGGGCGATTTACAAGGACAGTAAGACCTGATACATGTTTGGGAGATATGACCAAAAACTCGTCATATTTGTGTTTTATGGTCGTTTTTATGAGCTATTACCCACTGTTTTGGGATTCTAGGGTGATTTACAACGACAGTAAGACCCGATAAAAGTTTAATAGATATGATCAAAAACTCGTCATTTTCGCGTTTTATGGCCGTTTTCATGAGCTATTGCCCACTGTTGGGGTTATAGGGAGATTTACAACGACAGTAAGACCCGATACATGTTTGAGAGATATGACCAAAAACTCGTCGTATTCGTGTTTTATGGTTGTTTCATGAGCTAGTGCCCACAGTTTTGGGTTTCTAGGGCGATTTACAATGACAGTAAGACCCAATACAAGTTTGAGAGATATGTCCAAAATCTCGTCGTTTTCGTGTTTTATGGTCATTTTCATGAGCTATTGCCCATAGTTTTGGCGTTACATGGTGATTTACAATGACTATAAGACCCTGTAGCATCCCATCTGTCTAACATCTGTAATGCTACATGGTCTAATAATAAAATGCTACTTCCTACATATAATTGTTGCATCATAATTATATCATGCTCATGTCATCATGCCACCTTGCATTTGAGCATCATATAAAACCTTTTTCATTTGGTTCTTATCTCATATGCATTATTAATTGTATTTGCCTCTTGATATATTGTAGTTGGTTCTTGATAAATGCTTGATGCCCAAGTTGAGTTAGGGGCATATCTTTTATTAACTTCACCACCTTTCTTTGTCACCACCCCATAATTCCACCATCGAACTAAATGTGAGCTTTGCATTTTAATTGGGTTTACCTCTAGCTCATGTGGGTTGGGATGGGTCCACTTACAATTCCACATGCTCCCATATATGCACCATGTTGTTTTCACATTATTGGTATATGAGAGCCACATGACCACTTTTGGATGCTATGTGGGTATAATACATTCTCAAGCTTCCATATGGTTTGAATTTGAATGTGAGCATGTTTGAATACATATATATGAGGCTATATGTTCATCTATTAGAACACACACACTAGCTTGGCCAATTTATTTTTTTCCTGCATGCTTATACTCCATCTATTCCATATGGGCAGGCAAGCTCCATAATTTTTTTTTGAAAGGCCCTTCTTCAAATTTTGAAGCACATTCAAATAAGTGACCATGTTATCTTATAGTTGTTTTCACAACTAGTAGTGGGCATTTATTAAACCTGCATGGGCCATGCAAGTTTGCACCATCTCCCTCCTATTGTGATTTCTCTTGAAATCATGAGAATCTTGTTGATTTAAATCCACTCAAGTTTAATCAAATTCAAATGCAATCTCAATAAATCATATACTTTTCCCATCTATGCTCTATTTGAGATTTATTTGATTTCTTCTTTTTGTTTTTGGTGCTTGTTTAAAAGCTTGCTTCAAATCAAACAAAACAAGGGAATAAAGGAAACCTAAACTACCATCTGCTAAACCTAAACCGAAGCTAAGCTAACATCTACACCTCACCACTAGCTAGCTCGTTTCATCCCAGGTGCACTCGGTGCATCCTCAACCTGGACCAGACCAATGCACCCCTCTCTGATCCAACCCTGCCTTTGCTATGGGCGAGCTGGTCGTTCGAGAGCAGCAGAGGAGCCTCGCCAACGCAGTCCTGCTGCACCCTCTCTCCCTGCACCATGGGCTCGAGCCGACCTAACCCCGCTAGCCATTCTTGTTTTTCTTCTCCTGGGCACCGAGCACGTGAGCCGGCTGCCATGCCTTTGCGTGGTGCTCCCTCTCTCTGCCTCCAGTAAAGCACCGTCCCATCGCACCCACTCCTCTTCACCCTCCCCTCTCAGCAAAACCCTAGCCACCGCCATGGCTCTACTACCGCCGGTGTCGCCATAGGCGCCGTGTCCCGGCCATCCTCTATTAGCCCATGGCCTTCTTGATCTCTAGGAAGCAAAGGCCGACGCCTAGGAGCACCATCACCCCAACGCCCGCGTCTCGCCGTCCCAGCGCACCCCGACGCTCGTCGTTGTTCCGCGCGGTCGTTGCCGCCATCATCTTCCTATCCCCGCCACCGTCGTCCTCCGGCACCAGCTCGAGCATGCGGCCCTCACGGTGAGCACCACCTCCACCCGGTTTCCCTGTGCCTCTCCTCTAGCTCGCCTATACATCGCTTGCACGTGCTGCAGCCATCGTGTCGCATCCGCGCTTGCCATCGGCTGCTCGTCGCGCCCTGCTGCTCTTCTGCGTGTCCGACGCACGCGCAGACAACAGCAGCAGCAGCAGCAGCGCCTGGAAGCCCCTCTGTTCCTTTGTGTTTTCCGGTTGATGTGGTCCGCCTCCACGCGCACTTGCTGAATGAAAATTGTAGCCCGTACAACCCTTTTCATTTTTCCTTTTTATGGATGGTGAAATTTGCCGCCGTTCGGTCGCAATCGTCGTCGCAAACCAGCCCGATCTCAGCCGTTTTCTGAAAAACTGTTCGACAGTTTAAAGCGCTAGATACCCTCTGTTCTTCTCCTTGCCCCGTCCGCTGCAGGACTCCGTTGTCGAAGCTCCAAACACCAAAGTTGTAGTCCAACGTTGGCTCTACAACTTTCGTTTTTGCAGCATCGCAAAATTCCCGATGGTCTGCTCGCCATCGTTGTTCGAAAATCGTTGCAGCTAGCCAGTTTTCGTCAGATCCAGTTCAGCCCCAGTTCCTTTTCTGCAAAACCCCCTGTGTTTTCCGTGTCATCACGAACTGGTCCGTCCTCGCACCGGCTCGCCCACATGTCCAGCGCATGCTGGCCACGCGTGCGCTGTGGCCCCGCCGCCTGGAGGCCCACCTGTCATCCGCTGCGGCTGGATATTTTGGATCTTGCCTTATGGCATTGCAATATTTCTATTTCTTTTAGATGGAATGGCTCTGAGAACTGTTGTAAGGTAGATTGCAAACATACTCACTTGTGTATGTATTTGATCTCTTCGCCTGTTGCCTACGCCGCTCGCTCTTGTTCCGATGTCTTGGAAGTGGTTAGGAGGACCGGCGGTCTACACGTGGGTGGCCCTTGGGCCCCCGCTGTACTATTTTAACCACTTCCGGATCATCCAGGCTTGAACTTAGAGCGTAGGGTCCAAGGTTGTTATAGACCCGATACATGTTTGAGAGATATTACCCAAAAACTCGTCGTTTTCACGCTTTATGACCGCTTTCATGAGCTATTACCCACATTTTGGGGGTTGTAGGGCGATTTACAACAATAGTAAGACCCAATACAAGTTTGAGAGATATGCCCAAAAACACGTCGTTTTCGTGTTTTATGGTCGTTTTCATGAGCTATTGCTCACAGTTTTTGGGTTCTAGGACGATTTACAACGACAGTAAGACCTGATACATGTTTGAGAGATATGACAAAAAACTCGTCGCTTTACCCACAATTTTGGGGTTCAAGGCGATTTACAACGACAGTAAGACCCGATACAAGTTTGAGAGATATGACCAAAAACTCATTGTATTCGTGTTTTATGGCCGTTTTCATGAGCTATTGCGCATGGTTTTGGGTTTCTAGGGCCATTTACAATGACCGTAAGACCTGATACATGTTTGAAAGATATGACCAAAAACTCATCGTATTCACATTTTATGGCCGTTTTCAAGAGCTATTGCCCACTCTTTTGGGTTTTTTGGGCGATTTACAACGATAGTAAGACCCGATAAAAGTTTGAGAGATATTATCAAAACTCGTCGTTTTCATGAGCTATTGCCCATGGTTGGGGTTATTGGGCGATTTACAAGGACAATAAGACCCGATACATGTTTGAGAGATATGACCAAAAACTCGTCGTATTCGTGTTTTATGGCCGTTTTCATGAGCTATTACCCACAGTTTTGGGGTTCCAGGGAGATTTACAATTACCGTAAGACCCGATACAAGTTTGAGAGATATGACCAAAAACTCATTGTATTCGCATTTATGGCGGTTTTCATGAGCTATTACCCACGGTTGGGGTTATAGGGCTATTTACAACGACAGTAAGACCTGATACATGTTTGAGAGATATGACCAAAAAACTCGTCGTATTCGTGTTTTATGGCTGTTTCTTGAGCTATTGCCCACAGTTTTGGGTTTCTAGGGCGATTTACAACGAAAGTAAGACCGGATACATGTTTGAGAGATATGATCAAAAACTCGTCGTATTCGCGCTTTATGGCTGTTTTCATGAGCTACTACCCATAGTTTTGGGGTTCCAGGGCGATTTACAATGACAATAAGACCCGATACAACTTTGAGAGATATGACCACAAACTCGTCGTTTTCATGTTTTATGGCCGTTTTCATGAGCTATTGCGCATGGTTTTGGGTTTCTAGGGCCATTTACAATGACCGTACGACCCGATACAAGTTTGAGAGATATGACAAAAAACTCGTTGTTTTCGCGTTTTATGGCCGTTTTCGTGAGCTATTACCTACAGTTTTCTCGTTTCAGGGAGATTTACAACGACAGTTAGACCTGATACATGTTTCAGACATATGACCAAAAACTCGTCGTGTTCGTGTTTTATGGCCATTTTCATGAGCTATTGCCCACAGTTTTGGGGGTTGCATGGTGATTTACAATGACTATAAGA
>OU342740.1:423083800-423114556 GCA_910589775.1 Avena eriantha
GGTTCCAGGGCGATTTACAACGACAGTTAGAATCGATACATGTTTGAGAGATATGACCAAAAACTCGTCGTTTTTGTGTTTTATGGCCATTATCATGAGCTATTGCCCACGGTTTTGGGGTTACATGGTGATTTACAATGACTGTAAGACCCGATACATGTTTGAGAGATATGACCAAAAACTCATTATATTCGCGCGTTTTTTCTGTTTTCAAGAGCTATTGCGTACAGTTTTGGGGTTACATGTGATTTACAAACGATTGTAAGACCCTATTAAGTTTGAGAGATACGACCAAAAACTCGTCGTTCTCGTGTTTTATGGTTGTTTTCATGAGCTATTGCTCATAGTTTTGGGGTTCTAGGGCGATTTAGAACGAAAGTAAAACCTGATACATGTTTGAGAGATATGACCAAAAACTCGTCGTATCCGCGTTTTATGGTTGTTTTCATGAGCTATTGCCCACTGTTTTGGGGTTCTAGGGCGATTTACGACAACAGTAAGACCCGAGAAAAGTTTGAGAGATATGATCAAAAACTCGTCGTTTTCGTATTTGATGGCCGTTTTCATGAGCTATTGCTCACGGTTTGGGGGTTCTAGGGCGATTTACAATGACAATAAGACTAGATACATGTTTGAGAGATATGACCAAAAACTTGTCGCATTCACGTTTTATGGCTGTTTTCATGAGCTATTGCCCACTGTTTTGCGGTTCTAGGGCGATTTACAACGATAGTAAGACCCGATAAAGGTTTGAGAGATATTATCAAAACCTCGTCGTTTTCGTATTTTATGGCTGTTTTCATGAGCTATTGCCCACAGTTTTGGGGTTCTAGGGCGATTTACAACAACAGTAAGATCCGATACAAGTTGAGAGAAATGACCAAAAACTTGTCGTTTTTGTGTTTTATGGCCGTTTTCATGAGCTATTACCCACAGTTTTGGGGTTCTAGGGCGATTTACAACAATAGTAAGAGCCAATACAAGTTTGAGAGATATGACCAAAAACTCGTCGTTTTCGTGTTTTATGGTCGTTTTCATGAGCTACTGCTCACGGTTTTGGGGTTCTAGGGCGATGTACAACGACAGTAAGACCTGATACATGGTTGAGAGATATGACCAAAAACTCGCCGTATTCGCGTTTTATGGCCGTTTTCATGAGCTATTGCCCACTGTTTTCAATTTTTTGGGCGATTTACAACGATAGTAAGACCCGATAAAAGTTTGAGAGATTTGAACAAAAACTCGTCGTTTTCGTGTTTTATGGTTGTTTTCATGAGCTATTACCCACAATTTTGGGGTTCTAGGGCGATTTACAACGATAGTACGACCCGATAAAAGTTCAAGAGATATGATGAAAAACTCGTCGTTTTCGTGTTTTATGGTCGTTTTCATGAGGTATTGCTCACGGTTTTGGGGGTTCTAGGGCGATGTACAACGACAGTAAGACCCGATACATGTTTGAGAGATATGACCAAAAACTCGTCGTTTTCGTGTTTTATGGCCGTTTTCATGAGCTATTAGCCACTGTTTTGGGTTCTAGGGCGATTTACAAAGACAGTAAGACCCGATACAAGTTTGAGAGATATGACCAAAAACTTGTCTTTTTCGTGTTTTATGGTCGTTTTCATGAGCTATTACCCATAGGTTTGCGGTTCTAGGGCGATTTACAACGACAGTAAGACCCGATACAAGTTTGAGAGATATGACCAAAAACTTGTCTTTTTCGTGTTTTATGTTCGTTTTCATGAGCTATTGCCCACTGTTTTGCAGTTCTAGGGCGATTTACAATGACCGCAAGACCCGATAAAAGTTTGACAAATATGATCAAAAACTCGTTGTATTCTCGCTTTATGGCCGTTTTTCATGAGCAATTACCTGCAGTTTTTGGGTTCCAGGGCGATTTACAACGACATTTAGACCCAATACATGTTAGAGAGATATGACCAAAAACTCGTTGTTTTCGTGTTCTATGGCCGTTTTCATGACCTATTGCCCACAGTTTTGGGGTTCCCGGGCGATTTACAATAACCGTAAGACCCGATATCAGTTTGAGAAATATGACCAAAAACTCGTTGTTTTCATGTTTTATGGCCGTTTTCATGAGCTATTGCTCATAGTTTTGGGGTTCTAGGGTGATTTAAAAGAACAGTAAGTCGCAATAGAAGTTTGAGAGATATGACCAAAAACTTTCGTTTTCGTGTTTTATGGATGTTTTCATGAGCTATTGCCCACTGTTTTGCGGTTCTAGGGCGATTTACAATGACCGCAAGACCCGATACAAGTTTGAGAGATATGACCAAAAACTCGTTGTATTCGCGCTGTATGGCCGTTTTCATGAGCTCTTACCTACAGTTTTTGGGTTCCAGGGCGATTTACAACAAGAGTTAGTCCCGATACATGTTTGAGAGATATGACCAAAACTCGTCATTTTCATGTTTTATGGCCGTTCTCCTGAGCTATTGCTCACGGTTTTGGGTTTCTAAGGCCATTTACAATGACCGTAAGACCCGATACAAGTTTGAGAGATATGACAAAAAACTCGTTGTTTTCACGCTTTATGGCCGTTTTCATGAGCTATTAACTAGAGTTTTTGGGTTCCAGGGCGATTTACAACGACAGTTAGAATCGATACATGTTTGAGAGATATGACCAAAAACTCGTCGTTTTTGTGTTTTATGGCCATTATCATGAGCTATTGCCCACGGTTTTGGGGTTACATGGTGATTTACAATGACTGTAAGACCCGATACATGTTTGAGAGATATGACCAAAAACTCATTATATTCGCGCGTTTTTTCTGTTTTCAAGAGCTATTGCGTACAGTTTTGGGGTTACATGTGATTTACAACGATTGTAAGACCCTATTAAGTTTGAGAGATACGACCAAAAACTCGTCGTTCTCGTGTTTTATGGTTGTTTTCATGAGCTATTGCTCATAGTTTTGGGGTTCTAGGGCGATTTAGAACGAAAGTAAAACCTGATACATGTTTGAGAGATATGACCAAAAACTCGTCGTATCCGCGTTTTATGGTTGTTTTCATGAGCTATTGCCCACTGTTTTGGGGTTCTAGGGCGATTTACGACAACAGTAAGACCCGAGAAAAGTTTGAGAGATATGATCAAAAACTCGTCGTTTTCGTATTTGATGGCCGTTTTCATGAGCTATTGCTCACGGTTTGGGGGTTCTAGGGCGATTTACAATGACAATAAGACTAGATACATGTTTGAGAGATATGACCAAAAACTTGTCGCATTCACGTTTTATGGCTGTTTTCATGAGCTATTGCCCACTGTTTTGCGGTTCTAGGGCGATTTACAACGATAGTAAGACCCGATAAAGGTTTGAGAGATATTATCAAAACCTCGTCGTTTTCGTATTTTATGGCTGTTTTCATGAGCTATTGCCCACAGTTTTGGGGTTCTAGGGCGATTTACAACAACAGTAAGATCCGATACAAGTTTGAGAGAAATGACCAAAAACTTGTCGTTTTTGTGTTTTATGGCCGTTTTCATGAGCTATTACCCACAGTTTTGGGGTTCTAGGGCGATTTACAACAATAGTAAGAGCCAATACAAGTTTGAGAGATATGACCAAAAACTCGTCGTTTTCGTGTTTTATGGTCGTTTTCATGAGCTACTGCTCACGGTTTTGGGGTTCTAGGGCGATGTACAACGACAGTAAGACCTGATACATGGTTGAGAGATATGACCAAAAACTCGCCGTATTCGCGTTTTATGGCCGTTTTCAATGAGATATTACCCACAATTTTGGGGTTCTAGGGCGATTTACAACGACAGTAAGACCCGATAAAAGTTCGAGAGATATGATGAAAACTCGTAGTTTTCGTGTTTTATGGTCGTTTTCATGAGCTATTGCTCACGGTTTTGGGGGTTCTAGGGCGATGTACAACGACAGTAAGACCTGATACATGTTTGAGAGATATGACCAAAAACTTGTCGTTTTCGTGTTTTATGGCCGTTTTCATGGGCTATTAGCCACTGTTTTGGGTTCGAGGGCGATTTACAAAGATAGTAAGACCCGATACAAGTTTGAGAGATATAAACAAAACTTGTCTTTTTCGTGTTTTTATGGTCGTTTTCATGAGCTATTGCCCATAGGTTTGCGGTTCCTAGGCGATTTACAACGACAGTAAGACCCGATACAAGTTTGAGAGATATGACCACAAACTCGTCATTTTCATGTTTTATTGTCGTTTTCGTGAGCTATTGCTCAAGGTTTTGGGTTTGTAGGGCCATTTACAATGACCGTAAGACCCAATACAAGTTTGAGAGATATGACAAAAAACTCGCCGTATTCACGTTTTATGGCTGTTTGATGAGCTACAACCCATAGTTTTGGGGTTCCAGTTCGATTTATAATGACCGCAAGACCCGATATAAGTTTGAGAGATATGACCAAAACTCGTTGTATTCGTGCTTTACGGCCGTTTTCATGAGTTATTACCCATAGTTTTTGGGTTCCATGGCGATTTACAATGACCGTCAAACCCGATACAAGTTTGAGAGATATGGCCAAAAACTCGTCGTTTTCGTGTTTTTTACGGCCGTTTTTCATGAGCTATTGCCCACAGTTTTGGGGTTACATGGTGATTTACAATGACTGTAAGACTCGATACATGTTTGAGAGATAATCTCGTCGTTTTCGCACTTTATGGCCGTTTTCTTGAGCTATTGCCCACAGTTTTGGGGTTCTAGGGCGATTTACAACAACAGTAAGACCCGATAAGTTTGAGAGAAATGACCAAAAACTTGTCGTTTTTGTGTTTTATGGCTGTTTTCATGAGCTATTACCCACAGTTTTGGGGTTATAGGGCGATTTACAATGATAGTAAGAGCCAATACAAGTTTGAGAGATATGACCAAAAACTCGTCGTTTTCGTGTTTTATGGTCGTTTTCATGAGCTATTGCTCACGATTTTGGGGTTCTAGGGTGATGTACAACGACAGTAAGACCTGATACATGTTTGAGTGATATGACCAAAAACTCGCCGTATTCGCGTTTTATGGCCGTTTTCAATGAGATATTGCCTATGGTTTTGGGGTTCTAGGGCGATTTACAACGACGGTAAGACCTGATACATGTTTGAGAGATATAACCAAAAACTCGTCGTATTCGCGTTTTATGGCTGTTTTGATGAGCTATTGCCCACTGTTTTGGGTTTTTGGGCGATTTACAACGATCGTAAGACCCGATAAAAGTTTGAGAGATTTGACCAAAAACTCGTCGTTTTCGTGTTTTATGGCTGTTTTCATGAGCTATTGCTCACAGTTTTTGGGGTTCTAGGGCGATTTACAACGATAGTAAGACCCGATAAAAGTTCGAGAGATATGACCAAAAACTTGTCGTTTTCGTGTTTTATGGCCGTTTTCATGAGCTATTGCCCACTGTTTTGGGGTTCTAGGGCGATTTACAATGACCGCAAAACCCGATAAAAGTTTGACAAATATGACCAAAAACTCGTTGTATTCTCGCTTTATGGCCGTTTTCATGAGCAATTACCTACAGTTTTTGGGTTGCAGGGCGATTTACAACGACATTTAGACCCAATACATGTTTGAGTGATATGACCAAAAACTTGTTGTTTTCGTGTTTTATGGCCATTTTCATGAGCTATTGCCCATAGTTTTGGGGTTACATGGTGATTTACAACGACTGTAAGACCGATACATGTTTGAGACATATTACCAAAAACTAGTCATTTTCGCGCTTTATGACCGTTTTCATGAGCTATTACCCACAGTTTTGGGGTTCTAGGGCGATTTACAACAATAGTAAGACCCAATACAAGTTTGACAGGTAGGACCAAAAACTCGTCGTTTTCGTGTTTTATGGTCGTTTTCATGAGCTATTGCCCACGATTTTGGAGTACTAGGGCGATCTACAATCACCGCATGACCCGATAAAAGTTGAGAGATATGACCAAAACCTCGTTGTATTCGTGTTTTATGGCTGTTTTCATGAGCTATCGCCCATGGTTGGGGTTCTAGGGCGATTAATAATGATAGTAAGACCTGATACATGTTTGAGAGATATGACCAAAACCTCGTTGTATTCGTGTTTTATGGCCGTTTTCATGTGCTATTACCCATAGTTTTGTGGTTCGAGGTCGATTTACAATGACCGTAAGACCCGATATGAGTTTGAGAGATATGACCAAAAACTTGTTGTATTCGTGCTCTTTCACCGTTTTCATGAACTATTGCCCACTGTTTGGATTCTAGGGCGATTTAGAACGACAATAAGACCCGATACATGTTTGATAGATATGACCAAAAACTTGTTGGATTCGTGTTCTATGGTCGTTTTCATGACCTATTGCCCACAGTTTTGGGGTTCCCAGGCGATTTACAATAACCGTAAGACCCGATATGTGTTTGAGAAATATGACCAAAAACTCGTTGTTTTCATGTTTTATGGTTGTTTTCATGAGCTATTGCCCACGATTTTGGAGTACTAGGGCGATCTACAATCACCGCATGACCCGATAAAAGTTTGAGAGATATGAACAAAAGCTCGTTGTATTCGTGTTTTATGGCTGTTTTCATGAGGTATTGCCCACTGTTTTGGGTTTCTAGGGCCATTTACAATGACCGTAAGACCCAATACAAGTTTGAGAGATATGACCAAAAACTCGTTGTATTCGCGTTTTATGGCCGTTTTCATGAGCTATTACTCACGGTTGGGGTTATAGAGTGATTTACAACGACAATAAGACCCGATACATGTTTGATAGATATGACCTAAAACTCGTTGTATTCGTGTTTTATGGCCGTTTTCATGAGCTATTGCCCACAGTTTTGGGGTTCGAGGGCGATTTACAATAACCGTAAGACCCGATATGAGTTTGAGAGATATGACCAAAAACTCATCGTATTCGCGTTTTATGGTCGTTTTCATGAGCTGTTGCCCACTATTTGGGGTTCTAGGGCGATTTACAACGACAGTAAGACCCGACAAAAGTTTGAGAGATATGACGAAAAATTCATCGTATTCACATTTTATGGCCGTTTTCATGAGCTATTGCCCACAGTTTTGTGGTTCTAGGGCGATTTACAATGATAGTAAGACCCGATAAAAGTTTGAGAGATATTATCAAAAACCCGTCGTTTTAGTGTTTTATGGCCGTTTTCATGAGCTATTGCTCACAGTTTTGGGGTTCTAGGGCGATTTACAACAACTGTAAGACCCAATACAAGTTTGAGAGATATGACCAAAAAATTATCATTTTCGTGTTTTATGGATGTTTTCATGAGCTATTGCCCACTGTTTTGCGGTTCTAGGGCGATTTACAATGACCGCAAGACCCGATAAAAGTTTGAGAGATATGACCAAAAACTCCTTGTATTCGCGCTTTATGGCCGTTTTCATGAGCTATTACCTACAGTTTCTGGGTTCCAGGGCGATTTACAACGACAGTTAGACCCAATACATGTTTGAGAGATATGACCAAAAACTCGTCGGTTTCCTGTTTTATGGCCGTTTTCATGAGCTATTGCCCGCAGTTTTGGGATTACATGGTGATTTACAACGATTGTAAGACCCGATACATGTTTGAGAGATATTACAAAAAACTCGTCGTTTTCGCGCTTTATGCCTGTTTTCATGAGCTATAACCCACAGTTTTGGGTTCTACGGCAATTTACAACAATAGTAAGTCCCCAATACAAGTTTGAGAGATAGGACCAAAAACTCGTCGTTTTCGTGTTTAATGGTCGTTTTCATGAGCTATTGTTCATGGTTTTGGGGTTGTAGGGCGATTTATAACGACAGTAAGACCTGATATACATGTTGAGAGATATGACCAAAAACTCGTCGTATTCGCGTTTTATGGCCGTTTTCATGAGCTATTGCCCACTGCTTTGGGTTTTTGGGCGATTTACAACGATAGTAAGACCCTATAAAAGTTCGAGAGATATGATAAAAAAAACTCGTCGTTTTTGTGTTTTATGGCCGGTTTCATGAGCTATTGCTCACAGTTTTGGGGTTCTAGAGCGATTTACAAAAATAGTAAGACCCGATACAAGTTTGAGAGATATGACCAAAACTTTTTGTTTTCGTGTTTTTATGGCCGTTTTCATGAGCTATTACCCATAGTTTTGGGGTTCTAGGGCGATTTACAATGACCGTATGACCTAATAGAAGTTTGAGAGATATGACCAAAAACTCGTTGTATTCGCGTTTTATGGCTGTTTTCATGAGCTATTACCCACGGTTGGGGTTATAGGGTGATTTACAATGACAGTAAGACCCGATACATGTTTGATAAGTATGACCTAAAACTCGTTGTATTCGTGTTTTATGGCCGTTTTCATGAGCTATTGCCCATAGTTTTGGGGTTCGAGGGCGATTTACAATAACCGTAAGACCCGATATGAGTTTGAGAGATATGACCAAAAACTCGTTGTTTTCGTGTTTTATGGCCGTTTCATGAGCTATTGCCCACTGTTTTGGGGTTCTAGGGCGATTTACAATGACCGCAAAACCCGATAAAAGTTTGACAAATATGACCAAAAACTCGTTGTATTCTCGCTTTATGGCCGTTTTCATGAGCAATTACCTACAGTTTTTGGGTTGCAGGGCGATTTACAACGACATTTAGACCCAATACATGTTTGAGTGATATGACCAAAAACTTGTTGTTTTCGTGTTTTATGGCCATTTTCATGAGCTATTGCCCATAGTTTTGGGGTTACATGGTGATTTACAACGACTGTAAGACCGATACATGTTTGAGACATATTACCAAAAACTAGTCATTTTCGCGCTTTATGACCGTTTTCATGAGCTATTACCCACAGTTTTGGGGTTCTAGGGCGATTTACAACAATAGTAAGACCCAATACAAGTTTGACAGGTAGGACCAAAAACTCGTCGTTTTCGTGTTTTATGGTCGTTTTCATGAGCTATTGCCCACGATTTTGGAGTACTAGGGCGATCTACAATCACCGCATGACCCGATAAAAGTTTGAGAGATATGACCAAAACCTCGTTGTATTCGTGTTTTAATGGCTGTTTTCATGAGCTATCGCCCATGGTTGGGGTTCTAGGGCGATTTATAATGATAGTAAGACCTGATACATGTTTGAGAGATATGACCAAAACCTCGTTGTATTCGTGTTTTATGGCCGTTTTCATGTGCTATTACCCATAGTTCTGTGGTTCGAGGTCGATTTACAATGACCGTAAGACCCGATATGAGTTTGAGAGATATGACCAAAAACTTGTTGTATTCGTGCTCTTTCGCCGTTTTCATGAACTATTGCCCACTGTTTGGATTCTAGGGCGATTTAGAACGACAATAAGACCCGATACATGTTTGATAGATATGACCAAAAACTTGTTGGATTCGTGTTCTATGGTCGTTTTCATGACCTATTGCCCACAGTTTTGGGGTTCCCAGGCGATTTACAATAACCGTAAGACCCGATATGAGTTTGAGAAATATGACCAAAAACTCGTTGTTTTCATGTTTTATGGTTGTTTTCATGAGCTATTGCCCACGATTTTGGAGTACTAGGGCGATCTACAATCACCGCATGACCCGATAAAAGTTTGAGAGATATGAACAAAAGCTCGTTGTATTCGTGTTTTATGGCTGTTTTCATGAGGTATTGCCCACTGTTTTGGGTTTCTAGGGCCATTTACAATGACCGTAAGACCCAATACAAGTTTGAGAGATATGACCAAAAACTCGTTGTATTCGCGTTTTATGGCCGTTTTCATGAGCTATTACTCACGGTTGGGGTTATAGAGTTATTTCCAACGACAATAAGACCCGATACATGTTTGATAGATATGACCTAAAACTCGTTGTATTCGTGTTTTATGGCCGTTTTCATGAGCTATTGCCCACAGTTTTGGGGTTCGAGGGCGATTTACAATAACCGTAAGACCCGATATGAGTTTGAGAGATATGACCAAAAACTCATCGTATTCGCGTTTTATGGTCGTTTTCATGAGCTGTTGCCCACTATTTGGGGTTCTAGGGCGATTTACAACGACAGTAAGACCCGACAAAAGTTTGAGAGATATGACGAAAAATTCATCGTATTCACATTTTATGGCCGTTTTCATGAGCTATTGCCCACAGTTTTGTGGTTCTAGGGCGATTTACAATGATAGTAAGACCCGATAAAAGTTTGAGAGATATTATCAAAAACCCGTCGTTTTAGTGTTTTATGGCCGTTTTCATGAGCTATTGCTCACAGTTTTGGGGTTCTAGGGCGATTTACAACAACTGTAAGACCCAATACAAGTTTGAGAGATATGACCAAAAACTTATCATTTTCGTGTTTTATGGATGTTTTCATGAGCTATTGCCCACTGTTTTGCGGTTCTAGGGCGATTTACAATGACCGCAAGACCCGATAAAAGTTTGAGAGATATGACCAAAAACTCCTTGTATTCGCGCTTTATGGCCGTTTTCATGAGCTATTACCTATAGTTTCTGGGTTCCAGGGCGATTTACAACGACAGTTAGACCCAATACATGTTTGAGAGATATGACCAAAAACTCGTCGGTTTCGTGTTTTATGGCCGTTTTCATGAGCTATTGCCCGCAGTTTTGGGATTACATGGTGATTTACAACGATTGTAAGACCCGATACATGTTTGAGAGATATTACAAAAAACTCGTCGTTTTCGCGCTTTATGCCTGTTTTCATGAGCTATAACCCACAGTTTTGGGGTTCTACGGCAATTTACAACAATAGTAAGTCCCAATACAAGTTTGAGAGATAGGACCAAAAACTCGTCGTTTTCGTGTTTAATGGTCGTTTTCATGAGCTATTGTTCATGGTTTTGGGGTTGTAGGGCGATTTATAACGACAGTAAGACCTGATATACATGTTTGAGAGATATGACCAAAAACTCGTCGTATTCGCGTTTTATGGCCGTTTTCATGAGCTATTGCCACTGCTTTGAGTTTTTGGGCGATTTACAACGATAGTAAGACCCTATAAAAGTTCGAGAGATATGATAAAAAAAACTCGTCGTTTTTGTGTTTTATGGCCGGTTTCATGAGCTATTGCTCACAGTTTTGGGGTTCTAGAGCGATTTACAAAAATAGTAAGACCCGATACAAGTTTGAGAGATATGACCAAAAACTTTTTGTTTTCGTGTTTTATGGCCGTTTTCATGAGCTATTACCCATAGTTTTGGGGTTCTAGGGCGATTTACAATGACCGTATGACCTAATAGAAGTTTGAGAGATATGACCAAAAACTCGTTGTATTCGCGTTTTATGGCTGTTTTCATGAGCTATTACCCACGGTTGGGGTTATAGGGTGATTTACAATGACAGTAAGACCCGATACATGTTTGATAAGTATGACCTAAAACTCGTTGTATTCGTGTTTTATGGCCGTTTTCATGAGCTATTGCCCATAGTTTTGGGGTTCGAGGGCGATTTACAATAACCGTAAGACCCGATATGAGTTTGAGAGATATGACCAAAAACTCGTTGTTTTCGTGTTTTATGGCCGTTTTCATGAGCTATTGCCCACTGTTTTGGGGTTCTAGGGCGATTTACAATGACCGCAAAACCCGATAAAAGTTTGACAAATATGACCAAAAACTCGTTGTATTCTCGCTTTATGGCCGTTTTCATGAGCAATTACCTACAGTTTTTGGGTTGCAGGGCGATTTACAACGACATTTAGACCCAATACATGTTTGAGTGATATGACCAAAAACTTGTTGTTTTCGTGTTTTATGGCCATTTTCATGAGCTATTGCCCATAGTTTTGGGGTTACATGGTGATTTACAACGACTGTAAGACCGATACATGTTTGAGACATATTACCAAAAACTAGTCATTTTCGCGCTTTATGACCGTTTTCATGAGCTATTACCCACAGTTTTGGGGTTCTAGGGCGATTTACAACAATAGTAAGACCCAATACAAGTTTGACAGGTAGGACCAAAAACTCGTCGTTTTCGTGTTTTATGGTCGTTTTCATGAGCTATTGCCCACGATTTTGGAGTACTAGGGCGATCTACAATCACCGCATGACCCGATAAAAGTTTGAGAGATATGACCAAAACCTCGTTGTATTCGTGTTTTATGGCTGTTTTCATGAGCTATCGCCCATGGTTGGGGTTCTAGGGCGATTTATAATGATAGTAAGACCTGATACATGTTTGAGAGATATGACCAAAACCTCGTTGTATTCGTGTTTTATGGCCGTTTTCATGTGCTATTACCCATAGTTCTGTGGTTCGAGGTCGATTTACAATGACCGTAAGACCCGATATGAGTTTGAGAGATATGACCAAAAACTTGTTGTATTCGTGCTCTTTCGCCGTTTTCATGAACTATTGCCCACTGTTTGGATTCTAGGGCGATTTAGAACGACAATAAGACCCGATACATGTTTGATAGATATGACCAAAAACTTGTTGGATTCGTGTTCTATGGTCGTTTTCATGACCTATTGCCCACAGTTTTGGGGTTCCCAGGCGATTTACAATAACCGTAAGACCCGATATGAGTTTGAGAAATATGACCAAAAACTCGTTGTTTTCATGTTTTATGGTTGTTTTCATGAGCTATTGCCCACGATTTTGGAGTACTAGGGCGATCTACAATCACCGCATGACCCGATAAAAGTTTGAGAGATATGAACAAAAGCTCGTTGTATTCGTGTTTTATGGCTGTTTTCATGAGGTATTGCCCACTGTTTTGGGTTTCTAGGGCCATTTACAATGACCGTAAGACCCAATACAAGTTTGAGAGATATGACCAAAAACTCGTTGTATTCGCGTTTTATGGCCGTTTTCATGAGCTATTACTCACGGTTGGGGTTATAGAGTTATTTCCAACGACAATAAGACCCGATACATGTTTGATAGATATGACCTAAAACTCGTTGTATTCGTGTTTTATGGCCGTTTTCATGAGCTATTGCCCACAGTTTTGGGGTTCGAGGGCGATTTACAATAACCGTAAGACCCGATATGAGTTTGAGAGATATGACCAAAAACTCATCGTATTCGCGTTTTATGGTCGTTTTCATGAGCTGTTGCCCACTATTTGGGGTTCTAGGGCGATTTACAACGACAGTAAGACCCGACAAAAGTTTGAGAGATATGACGAAAAATTCATCGTATTCACATTTTATGGCCGTTTTCATGAGCTATTGCCCACAGTTTTGTGGTTCTAGGGCGATTTACAATGATAGTAAGACCCGATAAAAGTTTGAGAGATATTATCAAAAACCCGTCGTTTTAGTGTTTTATGGCCGTTTTCATGAGCTATTGCTCACAGTTTTGGGGTTCTAGGGCGATTTACAACAACTGTAAGACCCAATACAAGTTTGAGAGATATGACCAAAAACTTATCATTTTCGTGTTTTATGGATGTTTTCATGAGCTATTGCCCACTGTTTTGCGGTTCTAGGGCGATTTACAATGACCGCAAGACCCGATAAAAGTTTGAGAGATATGACCAAAAACTCCTTGTATTCGCGCTTTATGGCCGTTTTCATGAGCTATTACCTATAGTTTCTGGGTTCCAGGGCGATTTACAACGACAGTTAGACCCAATACATGTTTGAGAGATATGACCAAAAACTCGTCGGTTTCGTGTTTTATGGCCGTTTTCATGAGCTATTGCCCGCAGTTTTGGGATTACATGGTGATTTACAACGATTGTAAGACCCGATACATGTTTGAGAGATATTACAAAAAACTCGTCGTTTTCGCGCTTTATGCCTGTTTTCATGAGCTATAACCCACAGTTTTGGGGTTCTACGGCAATTTACAACAATAGTAAGTCCCAATACAAGTTTGAGAGATAGGACCAAAAACTCGTCGTTTTCGTGTTTAATGGTCGTTTTCATGAGCTATTGTTCATGGTTTTGGGGTTGTAGGGCGATTTATAACGACAGTAAGACCTGATATACATGTTTGAGAGATATGACCAAAAACTCGTCGTATTCGCGTTTTATGGCCGTTTTCATGAGCTATTGCCCACTGCTTTGGGTTTTTGGGCGATTTACAACGATAGTAAGACCCTATAAAAGTTCGAGAGATATGATAAAAAAAACTCGTCGTTTTTGTGTTTTATGGCCGGTTTCATGAGCTATTGCTCACAGTTTTGGGGTTCTAGAGCGATTTACAAAAATAGTAAGACCCGATACAAGTTTGAGAGATATGACCAAAAACTTTTTGTTTTCGTGTTTTATGGCCGTTTTCATGAGCTATTACCCATAGTTTTGGGGTTCTAGGGCGATTTACAATGACCGTATGACCTAATAGAAGTTTGAGAGATATGACCAAAAACTCGTTGTATTCGCGTTTTATGGCTGTTTTCATGAGCTATTACCCACGGTTGGGGTTATAGGGTGATTTACAATGACAGTAAGACCCGATACATGTTTGATAAGTATGACCTAAAACTCGTTGTATTCGTGTTTTATGGCCGTTTTCATGAGCTATTGCCCATAGTTTTGGGGTTCGAGGGCGATTTACAATAACCGTAAGACCCGATATGAGTTTGAGAGATATGACCAAAAACTCGTTGTTTTCGTGTTTTATGGTCGTTTTCATGAGCTATTGCCTACAGTTTTGGGGTTCTAGGGCGATTTACAACGACAGTAAGACCCAGTACAAGTTTGAGACATATGACCTAAAACTCGTTGTATTCGTGTTTTATGGCCCTTTTCATGAGCTATTGCCCACAGTTTTGGGGTTCGAGGGCGATTTACAATAACCGTAAGACCTGATATGAGTTTGAGAGATATGACCAAAAACTCGTTGTTTTCGTGTTTTATGGTCGTTTTCATGAGCTATTGCCTACAGTTTTGGGGTTCTAGGGCGATTTACAACAATAGTAAGACCCAATACAGGTTTGAGACATATGACCAAAAACTTGTCATTTTCGTGTTTTATGGCCATTTTCATGAGCTATTGCCCATTGTTTTGTGGTTCTAGGGCGATTTACAATGACCGCCAGACCCGATACATGTTTGAGAGATATGACCAAAAACTCGTTGTATTCGCGCTTTATGGCCGTTTTCATGAGCTATTACCTACAATTTTTGGGTTCCAGGGCGATTTACAACATATAGACCCGATACAGGTTTGAGAGATATGACCAAAAACTCGTCGTTTTCATGTTTTATGGCCATTTTCATGAGCTATTGCTCACGGTTTTGGGTTTCTAGGGCCATTTACAACGACTGTAAGACTCGATACATGTTTGAGAGATATGACAAAAAACTCGTCGCGCTTTTTGGCTGTTTTCAAGACCTATTGCCTACAGTTTGGGGGTTACATGGTGATTTACAACGACTGTAAGACCCAATATAAGTTTGAGAGATTTGACCAAAAACTCGGCGTTTTCGTGTTTTATGGTTGTTTTCATGAGCTATTGCTCACGGTTTTGGGTTCTAGGGCGATTTACAAGGAAAGTAAGACCTGATACATGTTTGAGAGATATGACCAAAAACTCGTCGTATTCGCGTTTTATGGTTGTTTTCATGAGCTATTGCCCACTATTTGGGGTTCTAGGGCGACTTACAACGACAGTAAGACCCCACTAAAGTTTGAGAGATATGACCAAAAACTCGTCGTATTCACGTTTTATGCCCGTTTTCATGAGCTATTGCACACTGTTTTGTGGTTCTAGGGCGATTTACAATGATAGTAAGACCCGATAAAAGTTTGAGAGATATTATCAAAAACTCGTCGTTTTCGTGTTTTATGGCCGTTTTCATGAGCTATTGCTCACAGTTTTGGGGTTCTAGGGCGATTTACAACAACAGTAAGACCCAATACAAGTTTGAGAGATATGACCAAAAACTTATCGTTTTCGTGTTTTATGGATGTTTTCATGAGCTAGGCCCACTGTTTTGCGGTTCTACGGCGATTTACAATGACCGCAAGACCCGATAAAAGTTTGAGAGATATGACCAAAAACTCGTTGTATTCGCGCTTTATGGCCGCTTTCATGAGCTATTACCTACATTTTCTGGGTTCCAGGGCGATTTACAATGACAGTTAGACCCAATACATGTTTGAGAGATATGACCAAAAACTCGTCGGTTTCGTGTTTTATGACCGTTTTCATGAGCTATTGCCCACAGTTTTGGGATTACATGGTGATTTACAACGACTGTAAGACCCGATACATGTTTGAGAGATATTAGAAAAAGCTCGTCGTTTTCGCGCTTTATGACCGTTTTCATGAGCTATAACCCACAGTTTTGGGGTTCTACGACAATCTACAACAATAGTAAGTCCCAATACAAGTTTGAGAGATAGGACCAAAAACTCGTCGTTTTCGTGTTTTATGGTCGTTTTCATGAGCTATTGTTCATGGTTTTGGGGTTGTAGGGCGATTTATAACGACAGTAAGACCTGATACATGTTTGAGAGATATGACCAAAAACTCGTCGTATTCGTGTTTTATGGCCGTTTTCATGAGCTATTGCCCACTGCTTTGGGTTTTTGGCCGATTTACAACGATAGTAAGACCCTATAAAAGTTCGAGAGATATGATAAAAAAACTCGTCGTTTTTGTGTTTTATGGCCGGTTTCATGAGCTATTGCTCACAGTTTTGGGGTTCTAGAGCGATTTACAAAAATAGTAAGACCCGATACAAGTTTGAGAGATATGACCAAAAACTTTTTGTTTTCGTGTTTTATGGCCGTTTTCATGAGCTATTACCCATAGTTTTGGGGTTCTAGGGCGATTTACAATGACCGTATGACCTAATAGAAGTTTGAGAGATATGACCAAAAACTCGTTGTATTCGCGGTTTATGGCCGTTTTCATGAGCTATTACCCACGGTTGGGGTTATAGGGTGATTTACAATGACAGTAAGACCCGATACATGTTTGATAAATATGACCTAAAACTCGTTGTATTCGTGTTTTATTGCCGTTTTCATGAGCTATTGCCCATAGTTTTGGGGTTCGAGGGCGATTTACAATAACCGTAAGACCCGATATGAGTTTGAGAGATATGACCAAAAACTCGTTGTTTTCGTGTTTTATGGTCGTTTTCATGAGCTATTGCCTACAGTTTTGGGGTTCTAGGGCGATTTACAACGACAGTAAGACCCAATACAAGTTTGAGACATATGACCTAAAACTCGTTGTATTCGTGTTTTATGGCCCTTTTCATGAGCTATTGCCCACAGTTTTGGGGTTCGAGGGCGATTTACAATAACCGTAAGACCTGATATGAGTTTGAGAGATATGACCAAAAACTCGTTGTTTTCGTGTTTTATGGTCGTTTTCATGAGCTATTGCCTACAGTTTTGGGGTTCTAGGGCGATTTACAACAATAGTAAGACCCAATACAGGTTTGAGACATATGACCAAAAACTTGTCATTTTCGTGTTTTATGGCCATTTTCATGAGCTATTGCCCATTGTTTTGCGGTTCTAGGGCGATTTACAATGACCGCCAGACCCGATACATGTTTGAGAGATATGACCAAAAACTCGTTGTATTCGCGCTTTATGGCCGTTTTCATGAGCTATTACCTACAATTTTTGGGTTCCAGGGCGATTTACAACAGTTAGACCCGATACAGGTTTGAGAGATATGACCAAAAACTCGTCGTTTTCATGTTTTATGGCCATTTTCATGAGCTATTGCTCACGGTTTTGGGTTTCTAGGGCCATTTACAACGACTGTAAGACTCGATACATGTTTGAGAGATATGACAAAAAACTCGTCGCGCTTTTTGGCTATTTTCAAGACCTATTGCCTACAGTTTGGGGGTTACATGGTGATTTACAACGACTGTAAGACCCAATATAAGTTTGAGATATTTGACCAAAAACTCGTCGTTTTCGTGTTTTATGGTTGTTTTCATGAGCTATTGCTCACGGTTTTGGGTTCTAGGGCGATTTACAAGGAAAGTAAGACCTGATACATGTTTGAGAGATATGACCAAAAACTCGTCGTATTCGCGTTTTATGGTTGTTTTCATGAGCTATTGCCCACTATTTGGGGTTCTAGGGCGATTTACAACGACAGTAAGACCCCACTAAAGTTTGAGAGATATGACCAAAAACTCGTCGTATTCACGTTTTATGCCCGTTTTCATCAGCTATTGCCCACTGTTTTGTGGTTCTAGGGCGATTTACAATGATAGTAAGACCCGATAAAAGTTTGAGAGATATTATCAAAAACTCGTCGTTTTCGTGTTTTATGGCCGTTTTCATGAGCTATTGCTCACAGTTTTGGGGTTCTAGGGCGATTTACAACAACAGTAAGACCCAATACAAGTTTGAGAGATATGACCAAAAACTTATCGTTTTCGTGTTTTATGGATGTTTTCATGAGCTAGGCCCACTGTTTTGCGGTTCTACGGCGATTTACAATGACCGCAAGACCCGATAAAAGTTTGAGAGATATGACCAAAAACTCGTTGTATTCGCGCTTTATGGCCGTTTTCATGAGCTATTACCTACACTTTCTGGGTTCCAGGGCGATTTACAACGACAGTTAGACCCAATACATGTTTGAGAGATATGACCAAAAACTCGTCAGTTTCGTGTTTTATGACCGTTTTCATGAGCTATTGCCCACAGTTTTGGGATTACATGGTGATTTACAACGACTGTAAGACCCGATACATGTTTGAGAGATATTAGAAAAAGCTCGTCGTTTTCGCGCTTTATGACCGTTTTCATGAGCTATAACCCACAGTTTTGGGGTTCTACGACAATCTACAACAATAGTAAGTCCCAATACAAGTTTGAGAGATAGGACCAAAAACTCGTCGTTTTCGTGTTTTATGGTCGTTTTCATGAGCTATTGTTCATGGTTTTGGGGTTGTAGGGCGATTTATAACGACAGTAAGACCTGATACATGTTTGAGAGATATGACCAAAAACTCGTCGTATTCGTGTTTTATGGCCGTTTTCATGAGCTATTGCCCACTGCTTTGGGTTTTTGGCCGATTTACAACGATAGTAAGACCCTATAAAAGTTCGAGAGATATGATAAAAAAACTCGTCGTTTTTGTGTTTTATGGCCGGTTTCATGAGCTATTGCTCACAGTTTTGGGGTTCTAGAGCGATTTACAAAAATAGTAAGACCCGATACAAGTTTGAGAGATATGACCAAAAACTTTTTGTTTTCGTGTTTTATGGCCGTTTTCATGAGCTATTACCCATAGTTTTGGGGTTCTAGGGCGATTTACAATGACCGTATGACCTAATAGAAGTTTGAGAGATATGACCAAAAACTCGTTGTATTCGCGGTTTATGGCCGTTTTCATGAGCTATTACCCACGGTTGGGGTTATAGGGTGATTTACAATGACAGTAAGACCCGATACATGTTTGATAAATATGACCTAAAACTCGTTGTATTCGTGTTTTATTGCCGTTTTCATGAGCTATTGCCCATAGTTTTGGGGTTCGAGGGCGATTTACAATAACCGTAAGACCCGATATGAGTTTGAGAGATATGACCAAAAACTCGTTGTTTTCGTGTTTTATGGTCGTTTTCATGAGCTATTGCCTACAGTTTTGGGGTTCTAGGGCGATTTACAACGACAGTAAGACCCAATACAAGTTTGAGACATATGACCTAAAACTCGTTGTATTCGTGTTTTATGGCCCTTTTCATGAGCTATTGCCCACAGTTTTGGGGTTCGAGGGCGATTTACAATAACCGTAAGACCCGATATGAGTTTGAGAGATATGACCAAAAACTCGTTGTTTTCGTGTTTTATGGTCGTTTTCATGAGCTATTGCCTACAGTTTTGGGGTTCTAGGGCGATTTACAACAATAGTAAGACCCAATACAGGTTTGAGACATATGACCAAAAACTTGTCATTTTCGTGTTTTATGGCCATTTTCATGAGCTATTGCCCATTGTTTTGCGGTTCTAGGGCGATTTACAATGACCGCCAGACCCGATACATGTTTGAGAGATATGACCAAAAACTCGTTGTATTCGCGCTTTATGGCCGTTTTCATGAGCTATTACCTACAATTTTTGGGTTCCAGGGCGATTTACAACAGTTAGACCCGATACAGGTTTGAGAGATATGACCAAAAACTCGTCGTTTTCATGTTTTATGGCCATTTTAATGAGCTATTGCTCACGGTTTTGGGTTTCTAGGGCCATTTACAACGACTGTAAGACCTGATACATGTTTGAGAGATATGACAAAAAACTCGTCGCGCTTTTTGGCTGTTTTCAAGACCTATTGCCTACAGTTTGGGGGTTACATGGTGATTTACAACGACTGTAAGACCCAATATAAGTTTGAGATATTTGACCAAAAACTCGTCGTTTTCGTGTTTTATGGTTGTTTTCATGAGCTATTGCTCACGGTTTTGGGTTCTAGGGCGATTTACAAGGAAAGTAAGACCTGATACATGTTTGAGAGATATGACCAAAAACTCGTCGTATTCGCGTTTTATGGTTGTTTTCATGAGCTATTGCCCACTATTTGGGGTTCTAGGGCGATTTACAACGACAGTAAGACCCCACTAAAGTTTGAGAGATATGACCAAAAACTCGTCGTATTCACGTTTTATGCCCGTTTTCATGAGCTATTGCCCACTGTTTTGTGGTTCTAGGGCGATTTACAATGATAGTAAGACCCGATAAAAGTTTGAGAGATATTATCAAAAACTCGTCGTTTTCGTGTTTTATGGCCGTTTTCATGAGCTATTGCTCACAGTTTTGGGGTTCTAGGGCGATTTACAACAACAGTAAGACCCAATACAAGTTTGAGAGATATGACCAAAAACTTATCGTTTTCGTGTTTTATGGATGTTTTCATGAGCTAGGCCCACTGTTTTGCGGTTCTAGGGCGATTTACAATGACCGCAAGACCCGATAAAAGTTTGAGAGATATGACCAAAAACTCGTTGTATTCGCGCTTTATGGCCGTTTTCATGAGCTATTACCTACATTTTCTGGGTTCCAGGGCGATTTACAACGACAGTTAGAACCAATACATGTTTGAGAGATATGACCAAAAACTCGTCGGTTCGTGTTTTATGACCGTTTTCATGAGCTATTGCCCACAGTTTTGGGATTACATGGTGATTTACAACAACTGTAAGACCCGATACATGTTTGAGAGATATTAAAAAAAGCTCGTCGTTTTCGCGCTTTATGACCGTTTTCATGAGCTATAACCCACAGTTTTGGGGATCTATGGCAATTTACAACAATAGTAAGTCCCAATACAAGTTTAAGAGATAGGACCAAAAACTCGTCGTTTTCGTGTTTTATGGTCGTTTTCATGAGCTATTCCTCATGATTAACAACAACAGTAAGACCCGATACAAGTTTGAGAGATATGACCAAAAACTTTTCGTTTTTGTGTTTTATGACCGTTTTCATGAGCTATTACCCATAGTTTTGGGGTTCTAGGGCGATTTACAATGACCATATGACCTAATAGAAGTTTGAGAGATATGACCAAAAACTCGTTGTATTCGCGTTTTATGGCCGTTTTCATGAGCTATTACCCACGGTTGGGGTTATAGGGTGATTTACAACGACAGTAAGACCCGATACATGTTTGATAAATATGACCTAAAACTCGTTGTATTCGTGTTTTATGGCCGTTTTCATGAGCTATTGCCCACAGTTTTGGGGTTCGAGGGCGATTTACAATAACCGTAAGACCCGATATGAGTTTGAGAGATATGACCAAAAACTCGTTGTTTTCGTGTTTTATGGTCGTTTTCAAGAGCTATTTTTTGGAGATATGCCCAAGAGGCAATAATAAATATGATTATTATTATATCTTTGTGTTTATGATGAATTTTTATATCCCATGCTATAATTGTATTATTAGGAAACACTAATACTTGTGTGTTTTGTAAACATATGAGAGTCCCTAGAAAGCCTCTTGTTGAACTAGCTTGTTGATTGATTGATGATCATGGTTTCCTGATCATGGACATAAGGATGTGATTAATAACAAGGTTATATCATTAGGAGAATGATGTAATGGACACACACCCATAGTAAGCGTAGCATAAGATCAAGTCATTAAGTTCGTATTGCTGTAAGCTTTTAAAATGCATAGTAACCTAATCCTTCGACCATGAGGTTATGTTAATCACCATCACCGGATGGATACTTTGATGCCATCAAACTCCGCTTCATAACTGGGTGGTTATAAAAGTGTCATTGGGTATTCTGAAAGTATGTGTTGAAGCGCATGAACCAACATTGGGATTTGTCCATCCATATGACTGATAGATATACTCTGGGCCCTCTCGGTGGAATGTCATCTAGTTAGCTTGCAAGCATGTGACTAGGTCACAAGGGATGACATATCACAGAACGAGTAAAGAGTACTTATCAGTAACGAGGTAGAACTAGGTATGGAGATACCGACGATCAAACCTCGGATAAGTATAGTATCGCGAGACAAAGGGAATTAGTTTCGTATGTAAATGGTTCAATCGATCATGAAGTCATCGTTGAGTATGTGGGAGCCATTATGGATCTCCAGGTCTCGCTGATGGTTATTGATAGGAGATGTGTCTCTATCATGTCTACATATTCACGAACCGTAGGGTGACACACTTAAGGTTCGAAGTTGTTTTAAGTAGATATGGAATGTGCGTTGGAGACCGAATGTTGTTCGGAGTCTCGGATTGGATTCGGGACATAACGAGGAGATCCAGAATGGTCCGGAGAATAAGATTCATATATAGGGGATCATTTTCTAAGTTAGGAAATGTTCCGGAGTGTTTGTATGAGGATTCTATAAGGTTTCGGAATGTTCAGGATGGTTCTAGAAGATATGTTGGAGTTTGCTTGAAAATCAAGATAGGGATCAAGGAGTCCTGGTGGGTCAAGATACGGAGTCGTGGGGAGGAGGACTCCTCCCCCCACCTCCAATCCGCCGGCCTACAAGGGAGGGGAGTCCTACAAGGACTCCCCCTCCCTAGGCGCCTCCCTTCTTTAAATAGAGGGGCAGGGGCGCCCCCTCCTCCTCTGCTCCCATAACCCCAATCTCTGCCGTCTCTCTCCTCCACCATCTTCTGCACAGGCATAGGCGAAGCCCTGCAGAATTCTCTACTCCACCACCACCACCACGCCATCGTGCTGCTGGGGTTCCGTGGAGAAGATCTACTACCTCCGCTGCTCGTTGGAACGGGGAGAGGAAGGTCTGCTTCGACTCCGCACGTGTGACCGACTGTGGAAGCGCTGTTGAATCGCGGCGCCTGAAGGATTGTCCACTTGACCAACGACGGAAGCGCTGCTGGAACACGACGCCGGAAGGATCGTCCACACGATCTTGAGATCGGCAAGTGATCGACTACATCAACCACGAGATCTAATCTCGTTAACGCTTTCGGATCTACGAGGGTTAGTTCCTATCTATCTCATTTCTCATGTCTAATAGATTAGATCTTGGCTTTTATCTGGATTAGATCTAGGTTTTGTTCGTTCTTGCGGTAGAAATTTTTTGTTTTCCATGCTACGAACCCATCAGTGGTATCAGAGCCGTATCTATGCGTAGATCTGTTGCACGAGTAGAACACAATGTTTTTGTGGGCGTTGATGCTTTTGTTGTCGGTGTCTTAGCGTGTACTTTGCATCTTGCGGCATGGTGGGATGAAGCGGCTCGGGCTAACATTACATGTCATCGCACATGAGACTTGCTCCACGCTTGACGTGCAACTTGCTTTGCACAAGTGGCTTTGCGGGTGTCTGTCTCTCCCACCATAGTTAAGATTCAATTTACAATGAGCATCTTGACAACACTTGTATCAACGTTGTGGTCCTTGTTCGTAGGTAAGATCGGTCTTATGCGAAAGCCCCAAACCACGTAAAACATGCAAAGAAAATTAGAGGCGTCTAACTTGTTTTTGCAGGGGTTTTGTGATGTGATATGGCCATCATGTGATTGTGATTGTATTTGATGTATGCAATGATCCTTTTTGTAATATGGCAACCGGCAGGAGCCTAATGGTTGTCTTTAATTCTGTTAAGACCTGCGTGTCTATTCATCTTGTAATAGCTTTATTCCAAGTAGTTGTAATAGTTGCTGGTGATGATGGACAACCATGAAGCGGCGCCACTGACCTTTACGCAATGCTGGTGATGATGGAGATCATGTTCGTGCTTTGGAGATGGAGATCAAAGGTGCAAGAAGAAAGGGCCATATCGTATCACACTAATTATGAATTGCCTGTGATGTTAATCCTTTATGCATCTTGTATTGCTTAGATCGCGACGGTAGCATTATAAGATGATCCCTCTCACTAAATATCAAGTAATAAAGTGTTCACCCTTAGTTGGCACCGTTGCTAAGACTCGTCGTTTTGAAGCATCTCGTGATGATCGGATGTGATAGATTCTACGTGTGCATACAACGGGTGCAAGCCAGATTTGCACATGGGGAAACTAAGGTTGTCTTGACGAGCCTAGCATGTACAGACATGGTCTCGGAACACGGAATACCGATAGGTAGAGCATGAGTCATTTAATTGATATGATGAACATGAAGATTGTTCGCCGATGAAACTACATCTTCTCTCGTGAAGATCGGACTTGGTGTAGTGGACTTGGTTCGTGTAATCACTAAGACAATGTGAGGGATGTTGTTTTGAGTGGGAGTTCACCTAGTTAGTTTTAATAATTAAATTTGGACTCAATTTGACATAAACTTAGTCTAAACTACTTGCAAATTGTTGTAGATTATGGCGACCCCCTCCATCAATTTCAATGCGTCTAGAGAAAGAAAAGCTTAAAAACAATGGAAGCAATTTCACGGACTGGTTCCGTGGACTGAAGATCGTCCTCAGGGCTGGTCAGTTGACCTATGTGCTGGATGCACCGCTAGGTGACCCACCTGCAGATAATGCCATCGATGACGAAAAGAATGTTTTCGCCACTCGGAAGAATCATTACTCCACAGTTCAGTGTGCCATCCTGTATGGTTTAGAAGCGGAGCTCCAACAACGTTTTGAGCACAACGACCCGTTCGAGATCATTAAGGAGCTCAGGCTAATTTTTGAGACTCGCGCGGCCATGGAGAGCTATGAGGCCTCCGAGAAATTCTTTAACTGTAAGATGGAAGAGGGAAGCTCCGTTAGCGAGCACGTGCTCACCATGTCTGGGTACGCTAAGAAGCTCCAAGAGTTGGGAATATCGATTCCTAATGAATTGGGGATTCACCGTCTCCTTCAATCACTGCCACCAAGTTACAAGAACTTTGTGATGAACTACCACATGCACTGCATGAACAAGACGTTGCCTGAACTGTCGTCCATGCTGAAAACTGCTGAAGTGGAGATCAAGAAGGAGCAACAAGTGTTGATGGTCAATAAGACCACCAATTTCAAGAAACGGGGGCAATCCTAAGAACAAGGGCAACTTCAAGAAGGACGGCAAGAAAGCTGCCGCACCTGCTAAGAAGCCCATGGCTGGTCCTAAGCCTGAAACTGAGTGCTTCTACTGCAAGGGTGCTAGTCACTGGAAGCGTAACTGCCCCAAGTACCTGGCGGATCTGAAGAACGGCAACATCAAGAAGAAAGGTATATTTGATATATGTGTTATAGATGTGTATCTTACTAGTAATCGTAGCAGTGCCTGGGTATTTGATACTGGTTCGGTTGCTCATATTTGTAACTCGAAACAGGAGCTGCGGAATAAACGAAGACTGGCAAGAGACAAGTTGACGATGTGCGTTGGAAATGGCTCCAAGGTTGATGTGATCGCCGTCGGCACGCTCCCTCTACATCTACCTTCGGGATTAGTTTTAAATTTAAATAATTGTTATTTGGTGCCTGCGTTAAGCATGAACATTATATCTGGATCCTGTTTATTGCGAGACGGTTACTCTTTTAAGTCCGAGAATAAAGGTTGTTCGATTTATATGAGTAATATCTTTTATGGTAATGCACCTGAGATGAATGGTTTATTCTTACTGAATCTCGATAGTAGTGATACACATGTTCACAACATAGATGCTAAACGAATTAAATTGAATGATAATTCTACATACATGTGGCACTGTCGTCTTGGTCACATTGGAGTGAAGCGTATGAACAAACTCCATTCTGATGGACTTCTTGAATCACTTGATTTTGAATCACTTGAAAGATGCGAAGCATGTCTAATGGGAAAATGACTAAGACTCCATTCTCTGGAATAATGGAGCGAGCTACAGACTTATTGGAAATAATACATACCGATGTGTGCGGTCCAATGAGTGTAGCATTGCGTGGTGGATATCGTTATGTTCTCACTTTCACGGATGACTTAAGTAGATATGGGTATGTCTACTTTATGAAATATAAGTCCGAAACTTTCGAGAAGTTTAAGGAATTTCAAAGTGAAGTGGAAAATCATCGTAACAAGAAGATTAAATTTCTGCGTTCTGATCGTGGAGGTGAATATCTGAGTTATGAGTTTGGCATGCATTTAAAGAAATGTGGAATACTTTCACAGTTGACACCGCCGGGAACACCACAGCGTAATGGTGTGTCCGAACGTCGTAATCGAACTCTCTTAGATATGGTTCGGTCTATGATGTCTCTTACAGATTTACCGTTATCATTTTAGGGCTATGCATTAGAGACAGCCGCATTCACTTTAAATAGGGCACCACCTAAATCCGTTGAAACGACACCGTACGAATTATGGTTTGGTAAGAAACCTAAGTTGTCGTTCCTTAAACTTTGGGGTTGCGAGGCATATGTAAAGAAGTTACAACCTGATAAGCTAGAACCCAAAGCGGAAAAATGCGTCTTCATAGGATACCCTAAAGAAATGATTGGGTATACCTTCTATCATAGATCCGAAGGCAAAGTTTTTGTTGCCAAGAATGGATCCTTTCTTGAGAAGGAGTTTCTCTCGAAGGAGGTGACTGGAAGGAAACTAGAACTCGATGAGGTTATTGAACCTTCTCTCGGATTTGAGAGTCGCGCAGCACCAGAAGATGTTTTTGTGCCGCCTGCACCAATTGGAGAGGAAGCTAATGATAATGATCATGAAACTTCAAATGAAGTAACTACTGAACCTCGCAGGTCAACAAGGATTCGTACCACTCCGGATTGGTATGACTCTGCCTTGAACGTCATGTTAGTGGACAACGCTGATGACCCTGCGACGTATGAAGAAGCTATGGTGAGCCCAGATTCCGACAAATGGCTAGAAGCCATGAAATCCGAAATCGGATCCATGTACGAAAACCAAGTGTGGACTTACCGGATGGCCGTAAGGCTGTCGAGAACAAATGGATTTTCAAGAGAAAAAAAGATGCCGATGGTAATGTTACCGTCTATAAAGCTCGACTTGTCGCGAAAGGGTTCCGACAAATTCAAGGAGTTGACTATGATGAGACTTTCTCACCAGTAGCGAAGCTAAAGTGTGTGAGGATTTTGTTAGCAATTGCTGCACATTTTGATTATGAGATTTGGCAGATGGATGTCAAAACGGCGTTCCTTAATGGTGATATTGAGGAAGAGTTGTATATGGTACAACCCAAGGGTTTTGTCGATCCTAAAGATGCTAACAAGGTATGCAAACTTCAGCGCTCCATTTATGGACTGAAGCAAGCATCCCGTAGTTGGAATCAACGTTTTGATAAGGTAATCAAAAACTTTGGATTTATACAAACTTATGGAGAAGCTTGTATTTACAAGAAAGTGAGTGGGAGCTCTGTAGTATTCCTAATACTGTATGTAGATGACATATTGTTGATTGGGAATGATATAGAACTTCTTAATAGCGTCAAAACCTATTTGAATAATAGTTTTTCAATGAAGGATCTTGGCGAAGCGGCATACATTCTAGGCATCAAGATTTATAGAGATAGATCAAAACGCCTAATAGGGCTTTCACAAAGTACATGCTTGGACAAAGTTCTAAAGAAGTTTAGAATGGAAGATAGCAAGAAAGGGTTCGTGCCCATGTTGTCAGGTAAGACCTTGAGTAAAACTCAAAGTCCAGCTACGGCAGAAGATAGAGAGAAAATGAATAATATTCCCTATGCCTTAGCCATAGGTTCTATCATGTATGCAATGCTGTGTACAAGACCGGTATAGCACATGCTGTTAGTTTGACTAGGAGATATCAAAGTGATCCTGGAATGGAGCACTGGACAGCGGTCAAAAATATCCTAAAGTACCTAAATAGGACTAAGGATATGGTTCTTTCTTATGGAGGTGATGAACATCTTGTTGTAAACGGTTACACCGATGCTAGTTGGAACACCGATCTGGATGACTCGAAGTCACAGTCAGGATACGTATTTATTTTGAATGGTGCTGCAGTGAGCTGGAGGAGTGCGAAGCAAAGCGTTGTGGCGAAATCTTCAACTGAATCGGAATACATAGCTGCTTCGGAGGCTGCACAAGAAGCCGATTGGATGAAGGAATTCATTACTGAAATCGGCGTGGTTCCCAGTGCGTTGGACCCGATGGCCATCTACTGTGACAACACAGGTGCCATAGCTAATGCGCAGGAGCCAAGGTCACATAGCAAGCTGAAGCACATCAAGCTACGATTTCGTGCTATTCACGAGTATGTCCGAGATGGTGACATAAAGATTTGCAAAGTACACACTGATCTGAATGTGGCAGATCCGTTGACTAAACCTCTCCCTAGGGCAAAGCATGACCAACACCAAAACGCCATGGGTGTTCGGTATATTACCATGTAATCTAGATTATTGACTCTAGTGCAAGTGGGAGACTATTGGAGATATGCCCAAGAGGCAATAATAAAAGTGATTATTATTATATCTTTGTGTTTATGATGTTTACATCCCATGCTATAATTGTATTATTAGGAAACACTAATACTTGTGTGTTTTGTAAACATATGAGAGTCCCTGGAAAGCCTCTTGTTGAACTAGCTTGTTGATTGATTGATGATCATGGTTTCCTGATCATGGACATAAGGATGTGATTAATAACAAGGTTATATCATTAGGAGAATGATGTAATGGACACACACCCATAGTAAGCGTAGCATAAGATCAAGTCATTTAGTTCACATTGCTGTAAGCTTTCAAATACATAGTAACCTATTCCTTCGACCATGAGGTTATGTTAATCACCATCACCGGATGGATACTTTGATGACATCAAACGCCGCTTCGTAACTGGGTGGTTATAAAAGTGTCATTGGGTATTCTGAAAGTATGTGTTGAAGCTCATGAACCAAGATTGGGATTTGTCCATCCATATGACGGATAGATATGCTCTGGGCCCTCTAGGTGGAATGTCATCTAGTTCGCTTGCAAGCATGTGACTAGGTCACAAGGGATGACATATCACGGAACGAGTAAAGAGTACTTATCAGTAACGAGGTAGAACTAGGTATGGAGATACCGACGATCAAACCTCGGATAAGTATAATATCGTGAGACAAAGGGAATTAGTTTCGTATGTAAATGGTTCAATCGATCGCGAAGTCATCGTTGAGTATGTGGGAGCCATTATGGATCTCCAGGTCCCGCTGATGGTTATTGATAGGAGATGTGTCTCTATCATGTCTACATATTCACGAACCGTAGGGTGACACACTTAAGGTTCGAAGCTGTTTTAAGTAGATATGGAATGTGCGTTGGAGACCGAATGTTGTTCGGAGTCTCGGAATGGATCCGGGACATCACGAGGAGATCCGGAATGGTCCGGAGAATAAGATTCATATATAGGAGATCATTTTATGAGATAGGAAATGTTCCGGAGTATTTGTATGAGAGTTCTAGAAGGTTTCGGAATGTTCCGGAAGGTTCTGGAAGATATCTTGGAGTTTGCTTGAAAAATAAGATAGGGATCAAGGAGTCCTGGCAGGTCAAGATACGGATTCGTGGGGGAGGAGGACTCCTCCCCCCACCCCAACCCGCCGGCCAAGGAGGAGAGGAGTCCTACAAGGACTCCCCTCCCCCTGGCGCGCCCTCCCCTCTTTAAATAGAGGGGCAGGGGCGCCCCCTCCTCCCTGGCTCTCATAACGTCTAAACTCTGCCACCTCTCTCCTCCACCATATTCTGCACAGGCATAGGCGAAGCCCTGCAGAATTCTCTACTCCACCACCACCACCACGCCGTCGTGCTGCTGGGATTCCGTGGAGAAGATCTACTACCTCCGCTGCTCGCTGGAACAGGGAGAGGAAGGTCTGCTTCGACTCCGCACGTGTGACCGACTGCGGAAGCGCTGCCGAATTGTAGCGCCGGAAGGATCGTCAACTTGACCAAGGGCGGAAGCGCTGCTGGAACGCGACGCCGGAAGGATCGTCTACTTGACCGAGGGCGGAAGCGCTGCTAGATCGCGACGCCGGAAGGATCGTCCACACGATCTTGAGATCGGCAAGTGATCGACTACATCAACCACGAGATCTAATCTCGTTAACGCTTTCGGATCTACGAGGGTTAGTTCCTATCTATCTCGTTGCTCATGTCTCATAGATTAGATCTTGGCTTTTACCTGGATTGGATCTAGGTTTTGTTCGTTCTTGCGGTAGAAATTTTTTGTTTTCCATGCTACGAACCCTTCAGTGGTATCAGAGCCGTATCTATGCGTAGATCTGTTGCACGAGTAGAACACAATGGTTTTGTGGGCGTTGATGCTTTTGTTGTCGGTGTCTTAGCGTGTACTTTGCATCTTGCGGTATGGTGGGATGAAGCGGCTCGGGCTAACATTACATGTCATCGCACATGAGACTTGCTCCACGCTTGACGTGCAACTTGCCTTGCACAAGTGGCTTGCGGGTGTCTGTCTCTCTCACCATAGTTAAGATTCAATTTACAATGAGCATCTTGAC
>OU342740.1:423115556-423159595 GCA_910589775.1 Avena eriantha
TGACGATGCGCGTTGGAAATGGCTCCAAGGTTGATGTGATCGCCGTCGGCACGCTCCCTCTACATCTACCTTCGGGATTAGTTTTAAATTTAAATAATTGTTATTTGGTGCCTGCGTTAAGCATGAACAATTATATCTGGATCCTGTTTATTGCGAGACGGTTACTCTTTTAAGTCCGAGAATAAAGGTTGTTCGATTTATATGAGTAATATCTTTATGGTATGCACCTGAGATGAATGGTTTATTCTTACTGAATCTCGATAGTAGTGATACACATGTTCACAACATAGATGCTAAACGAATTAAATTGAATGATAATTCTACATACATGTGGCACTGTCGTCTTGGTCACATTGGAGTGAAGCGTTATGAACAAACTCCATTCTGATGGACTTCTTGAATCACTTGATTTTGAATCACTTGAAAGATGCGAAGCATGTCTAATGGGAAATGACTAAGACTCCATTCTCTGGAATAATGGAGCGAGCTACAGACTTATTGGAAATAATACATACCGATGTGTGCGGTCCAATGAGTGTAGCATTGCGTGGTGGATATCGTTATGTTCTCACTTTCACGGATGACTTAAGTAGATATGGGTATGTCTACTTTATGAAATATAAGTCCGAAACTTTCGAGAAGTTTAAGGAATTTCAAAGTGAAGTGGAAAATCATCGTAACAAGAAGATTAAATTTCTGCGTTCTGATCGTGGAGGTGAATATCTGAGTTATGAGTTTGGCATGCATTTAAAGAAATGTGGAATACTTTCAACAGTTGACACCGCCGGGAACACCACAGCGTAATGGTGTGTCCGAACGTCGTAATCGAACTCTCTTAGATATGGTTCGGTCTATGATGTCTCTTACAGATTTACCGTTATCATTTTAGGGCTATGCATTAGAGACAGCCGCATTCACTTTAAATAGGGCACCACCTAAATCCGTTGAAACGACACCGTACGAATTATGGTTTGGTAAGAAACCTAAGTTGTCGTTCCTTAAACTTTGGGGTTGCGAGGCATATGTAAAGAAGTTACAACCTGATAAGCTAGAACCCAAAGCGGAAAAATGCGTCTTCATAGGATACCCTAAAGAAATGATTGGGTATACCTTCTATCATAGATCCGAAGGCAAAGTTTTTGTTGCCAAGAATGGATCCTTTCTTGAGAAGGAGTTTCTCTCGAAGGAGGTGACTGGAAGGAAACTAGAACTCGATGAGGTTATTGAACCTTCTCTCGGATTTGAGAGTCGCGCAGCACCAGAAGATGTTTTTGTGCCGCCTGCACCAATTGGAGAGGAAGCTAATGATAATGATCATGAAACTTCAAATGAAGTAACTACTGAACCTCGCAGGTCAACAAGGATTCGTACACACTCCGGATTGGTATGACTCTGCCTTGAACGTCATGTTAGTGGACAACGCTGATGACCCTGCGACGTATGAAGAAGCTATGGTGAGCCCAGATTCCGACAAATGGCTAGAAGCCATGAAATCCGAAATCGGATCCATGTACGAAAACCAAGTGTGGACTTACCGGATGGCCGTAAGGCTGTCGAGAACAAATGGATTTTCAAGAGAAAAAAAGATGCCGATGGTAATGTTACCGTCTATAAAGCTCGACTTGGTCGCGAAAGGGTTCCGACAAATTCAAGGAGTTGACTATGATGAGACTTTCTCACCAGTAGCGAAGCTAAAGTGTGTGAGGATTTTGTTAGCAATTGCTGCACATTTGATTATGAGATTTGGCAGATGGATGTCAAAACGGCGTTCCTTAATGGTGATATTGAGGAAGAGTTGTATATGGTACACCCAAGGGTTTTGTCGACCTAAAGATGCTAACAAGGTATGCAAACTTCAGCGCTCCATTTATGGACTGAAGCAAGCATCCCGTAGTTGGAATCAACGTTTTGATAAGGTAATCAAAAACTTTGGATTTATACAAACTTATGGAGAAGCTTGTATTTACAAGAAAGTGAGTGGGAGCTCTGTAGTATTCCTAATACTGTATGTAGATGACATATTGTTGATTGGGAATGATATAGAACTTCTTAATAGCGTCAAAACCTATTTGAATAATAGTTTTTTCAATGAAGGATCTTGGCGAGCGGCATACATTCTAGGCATCAAGATTTATAGAGATAGATCAAACGCCTAATAGGGCTTTCACAAAGTACATGCTTGGACAAAGTTCTAAAGAAGTTTAGAATGGAAGATAGCAAGAAAGGGTTCGTGCCCATGTTGTCAGGTAAGACCTTGAGTAAACTCAAAGTCCAGCTACGGCAGAAGATAGAGAGAAAATGAATAATTTCCCTATGCCTTAGCCATAGGTTCTATCATGTATGCAATGCTGTGTACAAGACCGGTATAGCACATGCTGTTAGTTGACTAGGAGATATCAAAGTGATCCTGGAATGGAGCACTGGACAGCGGTCAAAAATATCCTAAAGTACCTAAATAGGACTAAGGATATGGTCTTTCTTATGGAGGTGATGAACATCTTGTTGTAAACGGTTACACCGATGCTAGTTGGAACACCGATCTGGATGACTCGAAGTCACAGTCAGGATACGTATTTATTTTGAATGGTGCTGCAGTGAGCTGGAGGAGTGCGAAGCAAAGCGTTGTGGCGAAATCTTCAACTGAATCGGAATACATAGCTGCTTCGGAGGCTGCACAAGAAAGCCGATTGGATGAAGGAATTCATTACTGAAATCGGCGTGGTTCCCAGTGCGTTGGACCCGATGGCCATCTACTGTGACAACACAGGTGCCATAGCTAATGCGCAGGAGCCAAGGTCACATAGCAAGCTGAAGCACATCAAGCTACGATTTCGTGCTATTCACGAGTATGTCCGAGATGGTGACATAAAGATTTGCAAAGTACACACTGATCTGAATGTGGCAGATCCGTTGACTAAACCTCTCCCTAGGGCAAAGCATGACCAACACCAAAACGCCATGGGTGTTCGGTATATTACCATGTAATCTAGATTATTGACTCTAGTGCAAGTGGGAGACTATTGGAGATATGCCCAAGAGGCAATAATAAAAGTGATTATTATTATATCTTTGTGTTTATGATGTTTACATCCCATGCTATAATTGTATTATTAGGAAACACTAATACTTGTGTGTTTTGTAAACATATGAGAGTCCCTGGAAAGCCTCTTGTTGAACTAGCTTGTTGATTGATTGATGATCATGGTTTCCTGATCATGGACATAAGGATGTGATTAATAACAAGGTTATATCATTAGGAGAATGATGTAATGGACACACACCCATAGTAAGCGTAGCATAAGATCAAGTCATTTAGTTCACATTGCTGTAAGCTTTCAAATACATAGTAACCTATTCCTTCGACCATGAGGTTATGTTAATCACCATCACCGGATGGATACTTTGATGACATCAAACGCCGCTTCGTAACTGGGTGGTTATAAAAGTGTCATTGGGTATTCTGAAAGTATGTGTTGAAGCTCATGAACCAAGATTGGGATTTGTCCATCCATATGACGGATAGATATGCTCTGGGCCCTCTAGGTGGAATGTCATCTAGTTCGCTTGCAAGCATGTGACTAGGTCACAAGGGATGACATATCACGGAACGAGTAAAGAGTACTTATCAGTAACGAGGTAGAACTAGGTATGGAGATACCGACGATCAAACCTCGGATAAGTATAATATCGTGAGACAAAGGGAATTAGTTTCGTATGTAAATGGTTCAATCGATCGCGAAGTCATCGTTGAGTATGTGGGAGCCATTATGGATCTCCAGGTCCCGCTGATGGTTATTGATAGGAGATGTGTCTCTATCATGTCTACATATTCACGAACCGTAGGGTGACACACTTAAGGTTCGAAGCTGTTTTAAGTAGATATGGAATGTGCGTTGGAGACCGAATGTTGTTCGGAGTCTCGGAATGGATCCGGGACATCACGAGGAGATCCGGAATGGTCCGGAGAATAAGATTCATATATAGGAGATCATTTTATGAGATAGGAAATGTTCCGGAGTATTTGTATGAGAGTTCTAGAAGGTTTCGGAATGTTCCGGAAGGTTCTGGAAGATATCTTGGAGTTTGCTTGAAAAATAAGATAGGGATCAAGGAGTCCTGGCAGGTCAAGATACGGATTCGTGGGGGAGGAGGACTCCTCCCCCCACCCCAACCCGCCGGCCAAGGAGGAGAGGAGTCCTACAAGGACTCCCCTCCCCCTGGCGCGCCCTCCCCTCTTTAAATAGAGGGGCAGGGGCGCCCCCTCCTCCCTGGCTCTCATAACGTCTAAACTCTGCCACCTCTCTCCTCCACCATATTCTGCACAGGCATAGGCGAAGCCCTGCAGAATTCTCTACTCCACCACCACCACCACGCCGTCGTGCTGCTGGGATTCCGTGGAGAAGATCTACTACCTCCGCTGCTCGCTGGAACAGGGAGAGGAAGGTCTGCTTCGACTCCGCACGTGTGACCGACTGCGGAAGCGCTGCCGAATTGTAGCGCCGGAAGGATCGTCAACTTGACCAAGGGCGGAAGCGCTGCTGGAACGCGACGCCGGAAGGATCGTCTACTTGACCGAGGGCGGAAGCGCTGCTAGATCGCGACGCCGGAAGGATCGTCCACACGATCTTGAGATCGGCAAGTGATCGACTACATCAACCACGAGATCTAATCTCGTTAACGCTTTCGGATCTACGAGGGTTAGTTCCTATCTATCTCGTTGCTCATGTCTCATAGATTAGATCTTGGCTTTTACCTGGATTGGATCTAGGTTTTGTTCGTTCTTGCGGTAGAAATTTTTTGTTTTCCATGCTACGAACCCTTCAGTGGTATCAGAGCCGTATCTATGCGTAGATCTGTTGCACGAGTAGAACACAATGGTTTTGTGGGCGTTGATGCTTTTGTTGTCGGTGTCTTAGCGTGTACTTTGCATCTTGCGGTATGGTGGGATGAAGCGGCTCGGGCTAACATTACATGTCATCGCACATGAGACTTGCTCCACGCTTGACGTGCAACTTGCCTTGCACAAGTGGCTTTGCGGGTGTCTGTCTCTCTCACCATAGTTAAGATTCAATTTACAATGAGCATCTTGACAACACTTGTATCAACGTTGTGGTTCATGTTCGTAGGTAAGATCGGTCTTATGCGAAAGCCCCAAACCACGTAAAATTTGCAAAGAAAATTAGAGGCGTCTAACTTGTTTTTGCAGGGGTTTTGTGATGTGATATGGCCAACATGTGATTGTGATTGTATTTGATGTATGCAATGATCCTTGTTGTAATATGGCAACCGGCAGGAGCCTAATGGTTGTCTTTAATTCTGTTAAGACCTGCGTGTCTATTCATCTTGTAATAGCTTTATTCCAAGTAGTTGTAATAGTTGCTGGCGATGATGGACAACCATGAAGCGGCGCCACTGACCTTGACGCAATGCTAGTGATGATGGAGATCATGTTCGTGCTTTGGAGATGGAGATCAAAGGCACAAGAAGAAAAGGCCATATCATATCACACTTATTATGAATTGCCTGTGATGTTAATCCTTTATGCATCTTGTATTGCTTAGATCGCGACGGTAGCATTATAAGATGATCCCTCTCACTAAATTTCAAGTAATAAAGTGTTCACCCTTAGTTGGCGCCGTTGCTAAGACTCGTCGTTTCGAAGCATCTCGTGATGATCGGATGTGATAGATTCTACGTGTGCATACAACGGGTGCAAGCCAGATTTGCACATGCGGAAACTAAGGTTATCTTGACGAGCCTAGCATGTACAGACATGGTCTCGGAACACGGAATACCGAAAGGTAGAGCATGAGTCATATAATTGATATGATGAACATGAAGATTGTTCGTCGATGAAACTACATCTTCTCTCGTGAAGATCGGACTTGGTGTAGTGGACTTGGTTCATGTAATCACTAAGACAATGTGAGGGATGTTGTTTTGAGTGGGAGTTCACCTAGTTAGTTTAATAATTAAACATGAACTCAATTTGTCATAAACTTAGTCTAAACTACTTGCAAATTGTTGTAGATTATGGCGACCCCCTCCATCAATTTCAATGCGTTCCTAGAGAAAGAAAAACTTAAGAACAATGGAAGCAATTTCACGGACTGGTTCCGTGGACTGAAGATCGTCCTCAGGGCTGGTCAGTTGACCTATGTGCTCGATGCACCGCTAGGTGACCCACCTGCAGACAATGCCACCGATGACGAAAAGAATGTTTTCGCCACTCGGAAGAATCATTACTCCACAGTTCAGTGTGCCATCCTGTACGGTTTAGAAGCGGAGCTCCAACAGCGTTTTGAGCACCACGACCCGTTCGAGATCATTAAGGAGCTCAGGCTAATTTTTGAGACTCGTGCGGTAATGGAGAGCTATGAGGCCTCCGAGAAGTTCTTTAACTGTAAGATGGAAGAAGGAAGCTCCGTTAGCGAGCACGTGCTCACCATGTCTGGGTACGCTAAGAAGCTCCAAGAGTTGGGAATATCGATTCCTAATGAATTGGGGATTCACCGTCTCCTTCAATCACTGCCACCAAGTTACAAGAACTTTGTGATGAACTACAACATGCACTGCATGAACAAGACGTTGCCTGAACTGTCGTCCATGCTAAAAACTGCTGAAGTGGAGATCAAGAAGGAGCACCAAGTGTTGATGGTCAATAAGACCACCAATTTCAAGAAACGGGGCAAGCCTAAGAACAAGGGCAACTTCAAGAAGGACGGTAAGAAAGCTGCCGCACCTGCTAAGAAGCCCAAGGCTGGTCCTAATCCTGAAACCGAGTGTTTCTACTGCAAGGGTGCTGGTCACTGGAAGCGTAACTGCCCCAAGTACCTGGCGGATCTGAAGAACGGCAACATCAAGAAGAAAGGTATATTTGATATATGTGTTATAGATGTGTATCTTACTAGTAATCGTAGTAGTGCCTGGGTATTTGATACTGGTTCGGTTGCTCATATATGTAACTCGAAACAGGAGCTGCGGAATAAACGAAGACTGGCAAGAGATGAGGTGACGATGCGCGTTGGAAATGGCTCCAAGGTTGAAGTGATCGCCGTCGGCACGCTCCCTCTACATCTACCTTCGGGATTAGTTTTAAATTTAAATAATTGTTATTTGGTGCCTGCGTTAAGCATGAACATTATATCTGGATCCTGTTTATTGCGAGACGGTTACTCTTTTAAGTCTGAGAATAAAGGTTGTTCGATTTATATGCGTAATATCTTTTGTGGTAATGCACCTGAGATGAATGGTTTATTCTTACTGAATCTCGATAGTAGTGATACACATGTTCACAACATAGATGCTAAACGAATTAAATTGAATGATAATTCTACATACATGTGGCACTGTCGTCTTGGTCACATTGGAGTGAAGCGTATGAAGAAACTCCATTCAGATGGACTTCTTGAATCACTTGATTTTGAATCACTTGAAAGATGCGAAGCATGTCTAATGGGAAAAATGACTAAGACTCCATTCTCTGGTACAATGGAGCGAGCTACAGACTTATTGGAAATAATACATACCGATGTGTGCGGTCCAATGAGTGTAGCATCGCGTGGTGGATATTGTTATGTTCTCACTTTCACGGATGACTTGAGTAGATATGGGTATGTCTATTTCATGAAACATAAGTCCGAAACTTTCGAGAAGTTTAAGGAATTTCAAAGTGAAGTGGAGAATCATCGTAACAAGAAGATTAAGTTTCTGCGTTCTGATCGCGGGGGTGAATATCTAAGTTACGAGTTTGGCATGCATTTAAAGAAATGTGGAATACTTTCACAGTTGACACCGCCGGGAACACCACAGCGTAATGGTGTGTCCGAACGTCGTAATCGAACTCTCTTAGATATGGTTCGGTCTATGATGTCTCTTACAGATTTACCGTTATCATTTTGGGGCTATGCATTAGAGACAGCCGCATTCACTTTTAATAGGGCACCATCTAAATCCGTTGAAACGACACCGTACGAATTGTGGTTTGGTAAGAAACCTAAGTTGTCGTTCCTTAAAGTTTGGGGTTGCGAAGCATATGTAAAGAAGTTACAACCTGATAAGCTAGAACCCAAAGCGGAGAAATGCGTCTTCATAGGATACCCTAAAGAAACAATTGGGTATACCTTCTATCATAGATCCGAAGGCAAAGTCTTTGTTGCAAAGAATGGATCCTTTCTTGAGAAGGAGTTTCTCTCGAAAGAAGTGACTGGAAGAAAAGTAGAACTCGATGAGGTTATTGAACCTTCTCTCGCATTTGAGAGTAGCGCAGCACCGGAAGATGTTTTTGTGCCGCCTGCACCAATTGAAGAGGAAGCTAATGATAATGATCATGAAACTTCGAACGAAGTTACTACTGAACCTCGCAGGTCAACAAGGGTTCGTACCACTCCTGATTGGTATGACTCTGCCTTGAACGTCATGTTGGTGGACAACGCCGATGACCCTGCGACGTATGAAGAAGCTATGGTGAGCCCAGATTCCGACAAATGGCTAGAAGCCATGAAATCCGAAATGGGATCCATGTACGAAAACCAAGTGTGGACTTTGGTGGACTTACCGGATGGCCGTAAGGCTGTCGAGAACAAATGGATTTTCAAGAGAAAAACAGATGCTGATGGTAATGTTACCGTCTATAAAGCTCGACTTGTCGGGAAAGGGTTCCGACAAATTCAAGGAGTTGACTATGATGAGACATTCTCACCAGTAGCGAAGCTAAAGTCTGTGAGGATTTTGTTAGCAATTGCTGCATATTTCGATTATGAGATTTGGCAGATGGATGTCAAAACGGCGTTCCTTAATGGTGATATTGAGGAAGAGTTGTATATGGTACAACCCAAGGGTTTTGTCGATCCTAAAGATGCTAACAAGGTATGCAAACTTCAGCGCTCCATTTATGGACTGAAGCAAGCGTCCCGTAGTTGGAATCAACGTTTTGATAAGGTAATCAAAAACTTTGGGTTTATACAAACTTATGGAGAAGCTTGTATTTACAAGAAAGTGAGTGGGAGCTCTGTAGCATTCCTAGTACTGTATGTAGATGACATATTGTTGATTGGGAATGATATAGAACTTCTTAATAGCGTCAAAACCTATTTGAATAATAGTTTTTCAATGAAGGATCTTGGCGAAGCGGCATACATTCTAGGCATCAAGATTTATAGAGATAGATCGAGACGCCTAATAGGGCTTTCACAAAGTACATACCTGGACAAAGTTCTAAAGAAGTTTAGAATGGAAGATAGCAAGAAAGGGTTCGTGCCCATGTTGTCAGGTAAGACCTTGAGTAAAACTCAAAGTCCAGCTACGGCAGAAGATAGAGAGAAAATGAATAAAATTCCCTATGCCTCAGCCATAGGTTCTATCATGTATGCCATGCTGTGTACAAGACCGGATATAGCACATGCTGTTAGTTTGACTAGCAGATATCAAAGTGATCCTGGAATGGAGCACTGGACAGCGGTCAAAAATATCCTAAAGTACCTAAATAGGACTAAGGATATGGTTCTTTCTTATGGAGGTGATGAACAGCTTGTTGTAAACGGTTACACCGATGCTAGTTGGAACACCGATCCGGATGACTCAAAGTCACAGTCGGGTTACGTATTTATTTTGAATGGTGCTGCAGTAAGCTGGAGGAGTGCGAAGCAAAGCGTTGTGGCGAAATCTTCAACTGAATCGGAATACATAGCTGCTTCGGAGGCTGCACAAGAAGCCGTTTGGATGAAGGATTTCATTACTGAACTCGGCGTGGTTCCCAGTGCATTGGACCCGATGGCCATCTACTGTGACAACACAGGTGCCATAGCTAATGCGCAGGAGCCAAGGTCACATAGCAAGCTGAAGCACATCAAGCTACGTTTCCACGCTATTCGCGAGTATGTCCGAGATGGTGACATAAAGATTTGCAAAGTACACACTGATCTGAATGTGGCAGATCCGTTGACTAAACCTCTCCCTAGGGCAAAGCATGACCAACACCAAAACGCCATGGGTGTTCGGTATATTACCATGTAATCTAGATTATTGACTCTAGTGCACGTGGGAGACTATTGGAGATATGCCCAAGAGGCAATAATAAAAGTGATTATTATTATATCTTTGTGTTTATGATGAATGTTTACATCCCATGCTATAATTGTATTATTAGGAAACACTAATACATGTGTGTTTTGTAAACATATAAGAGTCCCTAGTAAGCCTCTTGTTGAACTAGCTTGTTGATTAATTGATGATCATGGTTTCCTGATCATGGACATTGGATGTGATTAATAACAAGGTTATATCATTAGGAGAATGATGTGATGGACACACACCCATAGTAAGCGTAGCATAAGATCAAGTCATTTAGTTCACATTGCTGTAAGCTTTCAAATACATAGTAACCTATTCCTTCGACCATGAGGTTATGTTAATCACCATCACCGGATGGATACTTTGATGACATCAAACGCCGCTTCGTAACTGGGTGGTTATAAAAGTGTCATTGGGTATTCTGAAAGTATGTGTTGAAGCTCATGAACCAAGATTGGGATTTGTCCATCCATATGACGGATAGATATGCTCTGGGCCCTCTCGGTGGAATGTCATCTAGTTCGCTTGCAAGCATGTGACTAGGTCACAAGGGATGACATATCACGAAACGAGTAAAGAGTACTTATCAGTAACGAGGTAGAACTAGGTATGGAGATACCGACGATCAAACCTCGGATAAGTATAATATCGTGAGACAAAGGGAATTAGTTTCGTATGTAAATGGTTCAATCGATCGCGAAGTCATCGTTGAGTATGTGGGAGCCATTATGGATCTCCAGGTCCCGCTGATGGTTATTGATAGGAGATGTGTCTCTATCATGTCTACATATTCACGAACCGTAGGGTGACACACTTAAGGTTCGAAGCTGTTTTAAGTAGATATGGAATGTGCGTTGGAGACCGAATGTTGTTCGGAGTCTCGGAATGGATCCGGGACATCACGAGGAGATCCGGAATGGTCCGGAGAATAAGATTCATATATAGGAGATCATTTTATGAGATAGGAAATGTTCCGGAGTATTTGTATGAGAGTTCTAGAAGGTTTCGGAATGTTCCGGAAGGTTCTGGAAGATATCTTGGAGTTTGCTTGAAAAATAAGATAGGGATCAAGGAGTCCTGGCAGGTCAAGATACGGATTCGTGGGGGAGGAGGACTCCTCCCCCCACCCCAACCCGCCGGCCAAGGAGGAGAGGAGTCCTACAAGGACTCCCCTCCCCCTGGCGCGCCCTCCCCTCTTTAAATAGAGGGGCAGGGGCGCCCCCTCCTCCCTGGCTCTCATAACGTCTAAACTCTGCCACCTCTCTCCTCCACCATATTCTGCACAGGCATAGGCGAAGCCCTGCAGAATTCTCTACTCCACCACCACCACCACGCCGTCGTGCTGCTGGGATTCCGTGGAGAAGATCTACTACCTCCGCTGCTCGCTGGAACGGGGAGAGGAAGGTCTGCTTCGACTCCGCACGTGTGACCGACTGCGGAAGCGCTGCCGAATTGTAGCGCCGGAAGGATCGTCAACTTGACCAAGGGCGGAAGCGCTGCTGGAACGCGACGCCGGAAGGATCGTCTACTTGACCGAGGGCGGAAGCGCTGCTAGATCGCGACGCCGGAAGGATCGTCCACACGATCTTGAGATCGGCAAGTGATCGACTACATCAACCACGAGATCTAATCTCGTTAACGCTTTCGGATCTACGAGGGTTAGTTCCTATCTATCTCGTTGCTCATGTCTCATAGATTAGATCTTGGCTTTTATCTGGATTGGATCTAGGTTTTGTTCGTTCTTGCGGTAGAAATTTTTTGTTTTCCATGCTACGAACCCTTCAATATGATCAAAAACTCGTCTTTTTCGTGTTTAATGGCCGTTTTCATGAGCTATTGCTCACAGTTTTCGGGTTCTAGAGCGATTTACAACAACAGTACGACCCAACACAAGTTTGAGAGATATGACCAAAAACTTGTCGTTTTCGTGTTTTATGCATGTTTTCATGTGCTATTGCCCACTTTTTTGCGGTTATAGGGCGATTTACAATGACCGTAAGACCCGATACATGTTTGAGAGATATGACCAAAAACTCGTCGTATTCGTTTTTTATGGCTGTTTCGTGAGCTATTGCCCATAGTTTTGGGTTTCTAGGGCGATTTACAACGAAAGTAAGACCCGATACATGTTTGTGAGATATGATCAAAAACTCGTCATATCCGTGCTTTATGGCCGTTTTCATGAGCTATTACCCATAGTTTTGCGGTTCCAGGGCGATTTACAACGACAGTAAGACCCGATACGAGTTTAAGAGATATGACCAAAAACTCGTCGTTTTCATGTTTTATGGCCATTTTCATGAGCTATTGCTCACGGTTTTGGGTTTCTAGGGCCATTTACAATGACAGTAAGACCCGATACAAGTTTGAGAGATATGAAAAAAAACTCGCGGTATTTGCGTTTTGTGGCTGTTTTCATGAGCTACTACCCATAGATTTGGGGTTCCAGGTCGATTTATAATGACCGTAAGACCCGATATAAGTTTGAGAGATATGGCCAAAAACTTGTTGTACTCGTGCTTTATGGCCGTTTTCATGAGCTATTACCCACCGTTTTTGGGTTCCAGGGCGATTTACAACGACAGTAAGACCTGACAAAAGTTTGAGAAATATGATCAAAAACACGTCGTTTTCGTGTTTTATGGCCGTTTTCATGAGCTATTGCCCACGGTTTTGGGGTTCTAGGGCGATTTACAATGACAGTAAGACTCGATACCTGTTTGAGAGATATGACAAAAAACTCGTCGTATTCACGTTTTATGTCCGTTTTCATGAGCTATTGCCCACTGTTTTGCGGTTCTAGGGCGATTTACAATGATATTAAGACCCGATAAAAGTTTGAGAGATATTATGAAAAACTCGTTGTATTCGTGTTTTATAGCTGTTTTCATGAGCTATTGCCCACGGTTTTGGGGTTCCAGGGCGATTTACAATAACCGTAAGACCCGATATGAGTTCGAGAGATATGACCAAAAACTCGTTGTTTTCGTGTTCTATGGCCGTTTTCATGAGCTATTGCTCAAAGTTTTGGGGTTATAGGGCGATTTACAACAACAGTAAGACCCGATACAAGTTTGAGTGATATGACCAAAAACTTGTCGTTTTCTTGTTTTATGTCCGTTTTCATGAGCTATTGCCCACTGTTTTGCGGTTCTAGGGCGATTTACAATGACCGCAAGACCCGATAAAAGTTTGAGAGATATGACCAAAAACTCGTTGTATTATGTTTTTGGGTTCCAGGGCGATTTACAACGATAGTTAGACCCGATACACGTTTGAGACATATGACCAAAAACTCGTTGTTTTCATGTTTTATGGATGTTTTCGTGAGCTATTCCTCGCGGTTTTGGGTTTCTAGGGCCATTTACAATGACCGTAAGACCCGATACAAGTTTGAGAGATATGACAAAAAACTCATTGTTTTCGTGCTTTATGGCCGTTTTCATGAGCTATTACCTACAGTTTTTTGGTTCCAGGGCGATTTACAACGACAGTTAGACCCGATACATGTTTGAGATATATGACCAAAAACTCGTCGTTTTCGTGTTTTATGACCGTTTTCTTGAGCTTTTGCCCATAGTTTTGGGGTTACATGGTGATTTACAACGACTATAAGACTCGATACATGTTTGAGAGATTACCAAAAACTCGTCGTTTTCGCACTTTATGACCGTTTTCATGAACTATTACCCACATTTTTGGGGTTCTACGGCAATTTACAACAATAGTAAGACCCAATACAAGTTTGAGAGATAGGACCAAAAACTCGTCGTTTTCGTGTTTTATGGTCGTTTTCCTGAGCTATTGCTCATGGTTTTGGGGTTCTAGGGCGATTTATAACGATAGTAAGACCTGATACATGTTTGAGAGATATGACCAAAAACTCGTCGTATTCACGTTTTATGGCCGTTGTCATGAGCTATTGCCCACTTCTTTGGGTTTTTGGGTGATTTACAACGATAGTAAGACCCGATAAAAGTTTGAGAGATATGACCAAAAACTCGTCGTTTTCGTGTTTTATGGTCGTTTTCAAGAGCTATTACCCACAGTTTTGGGGTTCTAGGGTAATTTACAACGACAGTAATACCTGATACAAGTTTGAGAAATATGACCAAAAAATCGTCGTATTCGTGTTTTATGGCCGTTTTCATGAGCTATTACCCACAATTTTGGGGTTCTAGGGCGATTTACAACGACAGTAAGACCCTACACAAGCTTGAGAGATATGCCCAAAAACTCGTCGTTTTCATGTTTTATGGCCGTTTTCATGAGCTATTGATCACGGTTTTGGGTTTCTAGGGCCATTTACAACAACAAAAAGACCCGATACAGGTTTGAGAGGTATAACAAAAGACTCGCCGTATTCGCGTTTTATGGATGTTTTCATAACTTATTGCCCACTGTTTTGCGGTTATAGGGCGATTTACAATGACCATAAGACCCGATACATGTTTGAGAGATATGACCAAAAACTCGTTGTATTCGTGTTTTATGGCCGTTTCATGAGCTATTGCCCATAGGTTTGGGTTTCTAGGGCGATTTACAACGAAAGTAAGACCCGATACAGGTTTGAGAGATATGGCCAAAAACTCGTCGTTTTCGTGTTTTATGGCTGTTTTCACGAGCTATTGCTCACGGTTTTGGGGTTACATGGTGATTTACAACGACTAGAAGACTCGATACATGTTTGAGAGATAAACTCGTCGTTTTCGCGCTTTATGACCGTTTTCATGAGCTATTGCCCATAGTTTTGGGGTTACATGGTGATTTACAACGACTGTAAGACCCGATACATGTTTGAGAGATATTACCAAAAACTCGCCGTTTTTGCGCTTTATGACCGTTTTCATGAGCTATTACCACATTTTTGGGGTTCTAGCGCGATTTACAACAATAGTAAGACCCAATACAAGTTTGAGAGATATGACCAAAAACTCGTCGTTTTCGTGTTTTATGGTCGTTTTCATGAGCTATTGCTCACGGTTTTGGGGTTCTAGGGCGATTTACAACGACAGTAAGACCTGATACATGTTTAAGAGATATGACCAAAAACTCGTCGTATTCGCATTTTATGGCAGTTTTCAAGAGCTATTGCCCACTGTTTTGGGTTTTTTGGGCGATTTACAATGATAGTAAGACCCGATAAAACTTTGAGAGATATTATCAAAAACTCGTCGTTTTCATGAGCTATTGCCGACGGTTCGTGTTGGGGATATACTTTCCGGGTATCCTCACAGATCCTCACTGACCAGGGTGGCCCACTTCGGGTTAGAGCTTTGCTTCACGGGCGGCCCAGTCAGGGAGAGAAGACGGAGTCCAATCCGGCTACGGGAAGGACCAGAAGACTTACCGACTTACGCCCATAATGTTACTTGTAGTTCAAGATGTAGTCTGTAACCAACTCTTAGTCGTAGCCGGATTGATCTCTCCTGTAAACCCTAGGCTGGATATCTATATAACCCGGCCTAGGGAGAGCCTTTAGGGCACCCAATACTTTAGACCCTCAACTCGCACAGGCGATACCCTTATAACCCATATTCCGGCTCTGTCGTATTACTGGATTGCTAGCAGGAGTAGGATTCGTCCAAAGCCGGTGGATTCGAACCTGGGTAAACTTGTGTGCTCACCGTCCCGGAATACCGTATGTCTCACACCCGTCTCTTCCACACGCCTTGAGGACCCCCTCATGGCGTACTTTTCCTCAATCCGATGACAGTTGGTGCCCACCATGGGGCAAGTGAGCTTCAGATCTGTGTTCCGAGCGGAATCTACAAGAATTGGAATCGGCGAGACCATCGCCGTCGGTTGCATCCTCTACGCCAGCGACGTCCCTCTCATCGTTCTCGACGAGACTTGGATTCCGGCTAGGGAGGCCGTGACTGCCTATACAATCATGTCTTTTGGCGAGATCGATGTTTACATCGGTTTCGCTGAGCCTGCCCACCCCACCCCAATAGTGATGATAGAGGCAGAAGAATCTTTTGGGTCCCCTTTGTCCACGGAGGCGGCAGAGTTCCGGATCTCGAAAAACCGTAATCCCACCCAGCCCACACCAGTTGCGGAGATAGTGGAGAAATCTGAGCCTGAAGAACACCTCACGGACCAAGTCGAATCTGGAGGGGATCTCCCTAGAGAAGCCGGATCCTAGATTGACCCACCCGTGGAGGTCGAAATCCAGGAGGAGCATATCAACGACACTGATTTTGGCTCTGACGATGCCGGAACAGACAGGCCTTTCCTCAGGTACACATTAAGACGTATGATACTACAAGGCGAAAGCGCAAATGCAATCCTCGAGACCATTAAAAGTTTTGATATGGCTGATCGCGAAAGCTGCAGGTACCTCAGGAAGCACGCTTCGCACTTCTTCGGATATGTTGGATCCGGATCCGGCTCTGCCGATGCTGGAGAAAACACCGATTCGGTGCTGGAGGCAATTGGAACAAACGCCGACGTTCCCGCATCCTTGGATGAATCTATGGCGTCGGCATATTTCCGAAAGTTCTCCGCAGAATATTAAGAGGAATACAACTCCAAAGCTGCAGAAGAAGGAGAAGCCATGGATGAAGGATCCGGGGAACACTCTCCCAAAGCGCAGGATGACATGGACGTTGGAGATAATCCTGAAGTCCAGATGTCCGAAAGTATCGATCAGAGCTCGACTCCGGGAAATGGACCCAAAGCCGTCTTTGCTACCGGCGCTGCCAAGAAGGCAAAGAAGAAGAACAAGAAAAACAAGACCCCGGCAAAAGACCCTCTGACACAGGAGGTGATTGCCGAGGAATACGAGGAAGACTCGGATGGAGCACTGATACATTGCAAATGTATCTATAATTTTTGATGTTCCATGCTTGGTTTTATCCACTTTCTTGTGTTTTGTTCCAACTTTGGAGTACTTTTATTATGATTTCTTGGACTAACCTATTAACAAGAGCCATAGTGCCAGCTGCCTGTTTTCTGTTGTTTTTGGTTCAAGAAAAGTCAGAAAATGAATTTTCTCGGAATTGGACGGGACAAAAGCCAAAGTGCCTATTTTTCCGGAAGGGATCAAGTGCTAGAATACGAGACGGAGAAGGGCTGGAGGCCGGCCACACCACCTGGCCACGCGGCCAGGCCTGGCCCGCGCCAGGGGGTGGTCTGGCCGTCCCCTGCCCCCCTCGGCCTCTCCTTCCGCCTATAAGTTGCCCTCGGGACGAAAACCCTAAGGACCCGATCAAAAATCGACGAAAGAGTCTGTAGCTGCCGTCGTCTCTATCCCTAGATCGGGGGGATCTGAAGCTCTTCCCGGCACCCTGCCGGAGAGGGGAATTCACCCTGGAGGCCTTCTTCATCACCATGCAAGCCTCCAGTGTGATGCGTGAGTAGTTCATCTTTGGACTACGGATCCATGTAGTAGCTAGATGGCTGGTTTCTCCTCCTTTGTGCTTTCATGTTTAGATGTTGTGAGCTCTGTTCATGATCATGATCATCTATTTGTAATTCATACATGTTGTCTTTGCGGGGATCCGATGGATATTGAGATGCTATTTCAGATTGATTATTGATTCTATCATGTCTTTGTTATTTGTGATCTTGCATGCTTTCCGTTGTTAGTAGCTATCTTGGCCAAGTAGATGCTAGCAACTCCAAGAGTTAGTATTTATGCTCGATAGTGGGTTCATGCCTCTGGTAATCTGGGTAGTGATAGAAATCTCTAAGGTACTAGATGTGTCGTTGCTACTAGGGAGAAAACAACGATCCTTTGTTCATAGAACAATTGTATTGTTTACTTTACACGCAGTTCTAAAGCAATAATCTGTTGCTTGCAACTTAATACTGGAGGTGGTTCGGATGATAACCTAAAGGTGGATTATTAGTCATAGATGCAGTTGGATGGCGGTCTATGTATTATGTTGTAATGCCCAATCAAGTCTAAAAGGAGTCAAGATGATTAGTATATGCATGTATTGCTTTCTCGGTGTTTGTCAATTGCCCCGCTGTAATTTGTTCACCCAACATGTTATCTATCTAAGGAGAGCCACCTCTAGTGAACTATGGATCCCGGTCCTTTACTTTACATACAATCTATAAACTGTTTCTGCTTTGTGTTTACTTTCTGCAAACTTTTACTTCTTTCCATTCGATACGTTTAATCCTTTGTTTTCCGCAAAACACGGTGAGATTGACAACCTCATCACAAGTTGGGGACAAAGTTCTGTGGTTGTGTTGGGCAGGTCTCCACGTTAACCACACCTATCCCTACAGCTGCAAAACTCACTGCAGATGAGCTGGAGGAAAGGGCGCAGGCCCTAGAAGCGCGTCGTCAACAACTCCTCGATGAAGCCAAAAACATCGAGGTGGAGAAGAAACATGGAAGCGTCCCATAGATGACAACCAATTCCCATGTTTTCGTGCCGTCCTTTTTGGAGATGAGATGGGGAAGCCACGGAAGGATAGCAACGGAGATTGGGTATACCCAACACCAGTACAAAATACAGTGGCAGCTCGAGAAATTCTATCGGCTAATCCAGGACCAGAGGAGATCCGTTTGGGTATCAAGCTACTCAATAAGGGACTGGAGCAGCAGAAGGTCGCCCTGTCCGGAAGTAAAAAACTGGTCTCGGATTCTGACCAATGTCGCACAGATCCGGCATGGGCTGACGTACGATCCCATTACGTTCGGGCGCAGTACCATCACCCCGAACGCAGGGAAGACAATTATTCAAGAACCGGATCGTCGGGACAGCATCGCAGAGCTACACATAACTGGAGCAATGTCGCTCCAGCGGCCGAGAAAGACGCGATCGCTGCACTGAATCCGAGGAATCCTCCCCGATGAGAATTCAATGATCAAAAGGGAGAAGATAAGGAGAAATGTCGGAGGAGGATCATCATAGAATGCCACCTCCTAGACATGAGAGCCGTCCAACCGAGCCTCACCCTGGTGGGAACAACGGACGAAGGAATGACGGAAACCATGCTGGAACAAGCCGGCAGGGGGCTCGTCATAGCCAAGAACCTCCCCGGAACCGGAATAATGATGCTCCGGACGGAGGCCGGCGATCAGACGGAAACAATCCAGCTGCACCACCCTCTCCACCACACAGTTATCACAACGTCCCCCAAGGAGGTCAAGGAGAACGACATCGTGGAGGAGGTGGTGGCAGAAGCCGAAGTCCGGCTCCAAGGCACCGCAGCCAGAGCCGACATTCGGGACGTTCTCTATCCCCGAACAACGCAAGGCACAGGATCAACTCCAACGTAGAGGCTCGGAGCTATGAAAACAATGACGTGTACGTAGGCCTAAAGTGCTTCGGACCACGCATCAGAGCTACAAAATTCCCGGAAGGATTTGCTATCTCAAGACATATCCAAGCCTACAACGGCATTGCTCGGCTAGACACCTGGTTATAGGATTTCTTCCAAGCTTGCTGCATCGCCAAAGGCGGAAACAGCCTGGTCTCAACCCTATATCTCCCACTTATGTTGCGGAAGACGGCACGATCATGGCTCAATGAACTTCCGGCGAACACCATCCATAACTGGTATGACTTGCAAAGTGCGTTCTTTCGGAATTTCGAAGGCACATATCGGAGGTCCTGTACAGTTGGAGACCTACAACGTTGCACCTAGAAAGCCGGAGAAACTTGCCAGGATTACCTCGGACGATGGATCGACAACAAGAACTCCTGTGAGGGAGTAAATGATCAAACTGTGATTGAAGCTTTCATCACAGGTCTCCCAATTGGTTTACTACGCCATCGCTTGAAGTGTGACAAGGTTATTTATCTGGGAGAGATGATAGAAACAGCGAGCAAGTATGCAGATGCTGACGACGCTGCAGAGGGATTACTCAATGTCCTGGCTGTGCCTCAGTCGGCAAAACAACCAAAGTAACAAGCTCAGAAGCGCAAAAATACCTCGGAAGAAAAACCCAACGCGGAGACAGCAGTGGTCACTACTGTTTCCGGGTCTGGAGGACGAGGAGGACGTGGCGGAGGCCGCGGGCGTGGCCGTGGGACATCAAGGGTCCAAGGTAGAGGAGAGCAACAACTAGGCAAAACCTTCACTTGGGCCGACATTTCCAATAACCCATGTGTGCATCACTTGGACACGAATGGGGGCTCGTCCCACACCAACGCTGAGTGTCGTTTTAACGGCGACATCAAGAGAGATGATACCGCGGGCTACAAAGCTAAGCGGAAGAAGGGAAAGAAAAATCCCGAAAAGGACAAAGAGACCAAGGAAGATTCCGACATGGAGGAAGCTGATACTTCAAATCCCAATTCGGAAGGGAAGTAAACTTTTCCCACAAAGAAGGACTCTTACGTCACCTTCCTCGGATCTCAACCAGCAAAGGTCAAGAAAGCAGTCCTCCACGAGCTCAACGCAACAGTTCCGGCTGTCCCTCAGTATCTGGACTGGTCGGAGGTGGCAATCACAATTGACCGTGCTGATCATCCGCCTAAGCTACACATGCAAGGAAAATACGCCTTAATCGTCAATCCACTTATTGACTGTTATGGTTTCTCCAAGACCCTCGTGGACGGTGGTAGCAGCATCAATATTCTCTATGTCGAAACGCTACACCAGATGAAGATCTCGGAAACACAGCTGAACCATAGCTCTGTGATGTTTCACGGAGTTGTCCCGGGAAGACAGGCTAATTCCCTCGGAGAGATCACTTTGGATGTTACCTTCGGAACACCAAAGAATTATCGGACGGAGGCACTTTCCTTCGAAATGGTCCTGTTCAAGAGCGCATACCATGCTATATTCGGACGTCCGGCTTACTAGGCTTTCATGGCTCGTCCATGTTACATTTACAATATGATGAAAATTCCAGGTCCCAACGGCGTGATCACCATCAGGGGAGACCCGAAGAAGGCACGAGAGTGTGAGGATGGAAATGCCACCTTTGCCGAAGCCATGCTACTCGCCCAGGAGTACCAGGAGATCAAGAAGAGCATAGATCCGTCCGAGATGCCCGCGACGAAGAAGGAGGTGACGAAGCCAAATCCGGAGTTCAAGGCATTAGAAGAGACGAAGCAGATGCCATTGAAGGATGATGATCCCTCCAAGGTGACCCAGATAGGCGTAGGCCTAAGTAGCGCATAGGAAAGCGCGCTCGTCAAGTTCCTCCAAGCAAATCAAGATATCTTCGCATGGCAGCCATCTGACATGACCGGTGTACCTAGGGAACTTGCCGAGCACTCTCTAAATGTAAACCCGAACGCTAAACCCGTCAAACAGTCCTTACGACGGTTTGGCGATGAAAAGCGTAAGGCAATAGCTAAGGAACTAGCGTGGCTCGAGTTAAACGGATTCATAGAAGAGGTCATCCATACTGATTGGTCGGCCAACCCTGTAATGATCCCTAAAAAGGACACCACTGATTTAAGGATGTGTGTTGATTATACTGCCTTGAACAAGGCTTGTCCAAAAGATCCGTTCGCTCTGCCTAGAATTGATCAAGTTATCGATTCTACGGTAGGCTCAGAACTCCTCTGTTTTCTCGACACATATTCCGGTTATCACCAAATCCGGACGAAGGAATCTGACAAAGTCAAAACTTCATTCATAACCCCCTTCGGAACCTTCTATTTTGTTATGGTGCCCTTTGGGCTGAAGAACGCAGGAGCTACGTACCAACGCACGATGCAGTGTTGCCTCCACAACCAACTCGGACACAATGTACATGCATACGTGGATGATATTGCGGTGATGTCCAAAAAGAAGGAAACACTGATTTCCGACTTGGAGGAGACATTTGCCAATCTAGGAAAATACAACATCATGCTTAATCCGAAGAAATGCTTCTTTGGAATACCATCCGGAAAATTGTTAGGTTTCATCGTGTCTCAAAGAGGCATACAGGTGAACCGAGAAAAAATCAAGGCTATTCTCAATATTTCCAGGCCAACTCGCCTGAAGGACGTACAAAGATTAACTGGTTGCATTGCTGCGGTCAGTCGATTTGTAAGCCGGCTTGGTGAAAGAGCTGCACCATTATACAAACTCCTGAAGAAGACCAAGGATTTTATCTGGACTGACGAAGCTGGCGCTACACTACAAGACCTGAAGAAATTACTCTCATCTGCTCCTATCCTTGCAGCGCCGGAACCTCAGGAACCGATGTTGCTTTACATTGCTGCGACAAATAAGGTTGTCAGTATCGTCATGGTGGTGGAGAGACCAGAGGAAAATCAGGAACACCTGGTGCAGCGTCCGACGTACTTTGTCAGCGAGGTCCTAACATAGTCCAAACAGTGGTATCCGCATTATCAAAAGTTAGCTTACGGTGTTTTTCTAGCATCTCGTAAGCTACGACACTATTTTTAGGAGCATCCAATTACCGTGGTGAGCAAAGCTCCCATGAGAGACATAATCAACAATAGCGATGCCACAGGACGCGTCGCCCAATGGGGAATAGAGCTTTCAGCTTTCGATATTGAGTATAAACCTCGGACATCAATTAAATTCCAGATCATTGCTGACTTTGTCGCTGATTGGACAGAGACAAAGGAGAACATGGTCCTCCCTGAGTCAGAATATTGGACCCTCTTTCTCAATGGGTCTAAGGCTCGAGGGGGCTCGGGGCCTGGCGTGGTGCTCAAATCGCCCCAAGGAGATAAACTTTTATACGTGTTGCAGATCCACTTCACAGTGACAAACAACATTGCCGAGTATGAAGCACTGCTGCATGGAATCCGGATTGCTAAGGATATTGGCATCCGACGTCTGATGTGTTACGGAGATTCGGATCTTGTTGGTCAATAAGCCTCAGATATTTGTAATGCAAATAAACACATGGCAGCATATAAAGCTGTCGTGGATGATCTATCTAAATCGTTCGAAGGGTTTGAAGTTCAACACATCCCTCAAGCAGAAAATGAGGAAGCAGATGCACTATCTCGTATAGGCTCTACGCAGAAAGAGGTCCCAGATGGCGCTTTTTTAGAGCACCTCAAAGTTCCCTCAATATGGTAGGACCTTTTAAACGAGCTCCAAGTGGATTCACTCACCTCTTAGTGATGGTGGATAAATTCACAAAGTGGATCGAGGCTAAACCTGTCACTAGTTGTGATGGAGCAACATCCAAAAGATTTGTCGAGGATGTTATAATCCGGTATGGTTATCCACATAGCATTATCACGGACAACGGGAGTAACTTTTCCATGGGAGAATTGGCTGAATTCTACGACGAGCAAAATATCCGGCTTGACATTCTGTTAGTCGCACATCCACAGGCTAACAGACAAGTCGAAAGAGAAAATGGTTTAATCCCCAGGCTAACGGACAAGGCCTGAAACCAAGACTCGAAGCACCACTACGACGTGCCACGGGGGCTTGGGCAGAGGAATTACCCTCTGTAATTTGGAGTTTACGAACAACTCCAAACAGGTCAACATGATACACAACTTTCTTCTTGGTCTATGGCGCAGAAGACGTTCTTCCTAGCGATTTAATTCATACTTCTCCTAGAGTGGCCGCGTATATCAAAGAGGATGCCAAGATTTCTCGACAAAATGATCTCGACTTAGTCAAAGAAGTTCGCGTCATTGCTGAAATGAGATCTATAGCCTATCAGCAGGAGTTGCGGAAGTATCATAGCCAGAGAGTCCGAACTAGATCTTTCAATAAAGGTGATTTGGTTCTTTGGCTTGTGCAACAAAGAAAGCACAAACTTTCACAAGTATGGGAAGGGCCCTTTTTAGTAGTCGAGTATTGCACAATGTATCGTACTACTTAACTGACATGAGGCCAATCAAAGAAAGACCTGCTACTAAGAAGAGAAAGTGAGCTGGAGGCAGTACAAATCTGGATGAATTAGACAGACCGTGGAATATTGGTAAGCTACGTCCCTTTTATTCTTAGTTTATCCTTCTTTATAATCATACATATGTACATGTTCTTTGAGAAATAAAAGTTTTGGTTGCCTCAAGTTCTTCTAACAAGTTTTTACCATCTTATTTCCTAATGATCATGTCGTAGTCGAAAATCCCAGAATGCTTGAAAGTACTTTATGCTCAGGTTCGTTCTGGTTTAAATTTCTGATTCTAAAACTGCTACCTTCGGGTATAACTCTAAAATTTCTAGTCTTTACTTGGGTTATTTGTCTGATTGCTGGATGCGGGTATTTTCCGAGTAGTGAATTGTTGGTACTGGAAGCCGGCTTTGTTTCCGAGTTTAAACTGGTTTAGCAATTGAGCTCCATTGCTCACCAAAGTTTCCGTCTGAAGGTTTTGCCGGCTCACGAAAGGGATGAGGCGGAAAACCAGATAAACGATAAGTAGAGACGGAAAAATTCAAGTGCTTATGTAAACATTTCAAGCACACAAAAAAAATCAAAGCCAAAAGTGCTGAATAGATAAAAAGCTTAGCACTAGCAAAATCAATAGTACTTAATATTTACAAACGCATCATGTTCTTTCCGGAGTAATACATAAATTTCTGGTCTATGATGCAGGAGGAGATGAAGGAGCTGCCGGCTCGCTGGTTACTCCGCCTTGATATCGTTCCGAGATGTCCGGATCTGAGGTGGTCTGTTCATCGTCAGAAACTTCTTCGGCTTCTTCTGGAGGAGGTGGCGGAGTAGCTACGCGTGTGAAGAAGGGGATCTCGTAGCTGGTCAGATCAGCTATGTGGCACCCATATCCGGTGCATGAGTGCATAATGGCTTGAAGGTCCTGCTCCTGGCCGTCTTCGTCTACCTTGCAGTACCCTCTGGTCACTTGCCATATCTCCATGTTTCCATGGTGTCTCAAGACCATGGTGAGAGTGTTCTGCGTAGTAGTCCATGCGTAGGACATGTTCTAGTCCCGAACAAGCTGCGGCATATCCTTGGCCTTGTCCCGCACCTGAAAATCCGACATGCTTGGCATGTCCGGAATCCTGAGAGTCTCGCCAATGTCCTCAAGGGACTGGTGGAAGTCATGGAGAAGATCACTGACTAGGGTAATCCGATGGGTGCGGGGCTCGGAGGAGGAAGAGTCCGTCAAGTTCAGAGGACCTGTACACAAACCAAATCAAGAGAAATCCGACATTGATAAAAGCCAAAGAAAAGATAAGTCAGACAGATGGAACATACCGAGAATGACATCATCAATCTTGGTCTTCTCCTCCCGGAGACTCTGGAGTTCAGCCCGGAGCTCCTGGGAGATGTCCTTCTCTCTGCCAAGCTCATTCTTGTGGTCCGAGATAATTTTATCTTGAGCAGCGATCTTGCGATCACGCACTTCAGTGGACATGGAGGAGGATTCAAGGACTTGAGCTATGCTCCTTTCATGATCCGCCTTGAGCTTATCCAGCTCTTGGCGTAGTCCCTTGTTCTCGGCCTCTTCAATCATAGCGATGGATTGTTTCACCAGCGCTGTAAGAGAAAGAAGAAGAACAGTTCAGAAAAAGTTTGGCACTCAAAAAGCAAAAGACAAGGTTTGAATCTCGAAATGTTTACCTTCAGCTTCGTCATTGGCTACGTTGAGTTCGGCATTTTTAAGCCAGAGAGCCTTGATCTCTCTCCGCTTATCACAGACATTGGTCAATAATTCCTGGTTATAGGAACATACTTTCTGTAAGTCAGAATACCCAAAGTCAGAAAGCTACTTAAGACTCGGGCTAATATTTTTTTGCTAAATATCCGCACAAGCCTTGGGGGATACACTAGTTCGTTCTTTGGTATCCTAATGAAAGCATAAACCCGGATTCTATATCCTACTTCATGCTTGGGGGCTAGCGGATATGATATAACATAATGTAAAAACAAGAGTTGGAATTCTGAGTTACATATTGCTCGCGGGTGAGTTTATCTAAACCCGCGTTCACTTCAACTGCCAGCTTCTCGGCAAGAGTAAGAGGAATCACTGGGGATGTTGGAAGCTCGCTAGCCCTAATCGTCTCGTTGTGAAGGCGGACTTGAGCGAGAAGGTCGGAGAACTTCACGTCCTCTGCTTCTTGCGCTTCCTCTTCGGGGGATAAATGGCTTTTGTCCAGGACTTGCCTGGCCAGCCGCTAGATTTCCTCTGCAGATTTCTAGGACAGGCCAAACTTGGCAAGTCCCGGATTGCTGATGAGGTTGTCGGCGAAGACTTCAGCTGAGGGACCATTACCCGAAGAGGGTTCACCCTTATCTTGACCTGACGCACCCACGGTGACATCAGTTTGTGACCCAAGGATCACAGGCGCCGTTGGAGGAGCCAGATCTTCTGCAACAACCGGAGAAGGAGTGATCGGCAGCGTTGCAGAAGGTTGAGGGGCAGGAGTCGGAGGAGCCGCGGCAGGAGAAGCTATGGTAAGCTTCGTCTGTCGAAGCGGCTTTGCTCTGATAAATGGGGTAAAGTCGGAAACATTACATCTCGGAAAGAAATTCGAGAAAGGTACAAAGGCGGAAATTGTGACTGAAAAATTACCTCTTCGCAACAGGCACCTCCTTTGTGCCAACAGCCACTGTTGGAGCTTTGCGCTTCTTGAGCGCACGGTCCGGCAATGGGACAACTTCTGTCTCCTGAGAAAACTCAGGAGGATATCCTTCGAGCGGAGCAAGTTCCGACTCAAGGAGGTCAGCAAGCTGAAAACAAGAAAACATATCAGTATTGAAACTTAACTCGAAGATTGAAACACATAAAAGATGTACTGATGGAAGCTTACCGGAACCACGGTGTTGTCCGCCGTGTGCATATCCAGAGAAACCTCCGGAATTCTCCTCTCGATCCGCTCCTTGATCAACCTCCTGATTTGGCTGATGTAGCCTTGAGTGGTGTAGGATTTGGGGCTGGTGTGGAGGGAGTCTTTTTTGGATGACGTGATGGAGTGCATCGGTCTGTCCCCGTGGTACTGAAGTGGCTGGATCCGACATGAGACCCAACACTGGACCAAGTCGGATCCCTTTAGACCCTTATGCTTGATCAAATATTCGATCCGCCTCTTCACGAGGATCAGATCATCGGTGAGAGCCAGAGCAGCCTCGTCCTAGGAAGGCTGGGCCGTGGCGGCTCCGTCGACAAAAGCCGGCAAAGCAGTAGCTTTGCCGGGAGCCGGAATATCCCTATGGTAGAAAAATGTGGCTGGCCATTGTTTGACCGAGTCACTGGCAGCAATTTTGGGATATGCCCGGTCATGTCTAAGTGAAAAGCTAATAGTGTCGGTGATGTAGGGAACACCGGCAGTGATGGAATTTCTCCGGACATGAAAATAGTACCGGAAGAGAAGCAAACTCGGCCTAATGCCGAGAAAGCCCTCACAAAGCGATGCATACGCACTCATCTCTAAGAGAGAGTTGGGAGGAAGATTGTGGAGTTGAACTCCGTAATGATCTATCACCTCGGAGAAGAACTCTGAGGGAGGAAAAGACAGACCTCGGTCGAGATGGGTGCCGAAGTGGACCCGCTCGCCGTCGCCCGGGTTGGGGACTGTTTCGCCGGAGCCGGTCCGCCAGTCGCCGGCGGCGAGAAGCCCCTCCTTCTCCACGTTCTTGAGGCCATCCTCGTTGAGGCGCAGGGGATCCAGATTCCCCGGAAGCTCTCCTTCTCTGTTGCAACTTCCGCCGTCGCCGCCGCCGCTGCTGCCGCCAAACCGGAGGAAGAAGATGATGAAGCCATTTCTCCGGTGAGAGGATGACCTGAAAGGGGCGGCGCTGGCAGTTTTGTGGGGGAAGGACGAGGGAGCTCTATGCGCGCAGGAGGATTAGGAGAAAAAGAAACGGCAAAGGACTGGTGGAAAGGGGAAGGAGAAATCCAAACCCCTTATATCTACCTAACTACGCCAAGATTCGTGCAAATGCTACAGTGTAACCACCACGTGTCGTGGAAAGAACTGGGTAGGACCCACGCGATGATTGTGTCTCCTCGACCTCCACATACGCATTGAAACGGCGCCTCGGTTCCGCGGATCGCGGGCCCACCAACGGTCGTGCTGACAGCACGCCTGTCAGATGACGTGACTTGACCATGCTTGTGTCAGGTGGCGTTAGAGACCAAGTTCCAGCTTAAGTTTGAAATCAAGATGGAGAATCCGAGTAACCTGCTGATAGTTCCAACTTACTTCTAAGACCCGGATCGTATTTTTTGTTGTGAAGTTTCAGGAACCCTTCAAGATTCTGTAAGCCAAAGATCAAGCTAGACGATGATAAAATCCGACTTTGGATCTTGGAGGCCTCCGGGGGCTGCTGTTGGGGATATACTTTCCTGGTATCCTCACAGTTCCTCACTGACCACGGTGGCCCACTTCAGGTTAGAGCTTTATTTCATGGGCGGCCCAGTCAAGGAGAGAAGACGGAGTCCAATCCGGCTACGGGAAGACCCAGAAGACTTAGCGACTTAGGCCCATAATGTTACTTATAGTTCAAGATGTACTATAACCAACTCTTAGTCGTAGACGGATTGATCTCTCCTATAAACCCTAGGCCAGATATCTATATAAGTCGGCCTAGGGAGAGCCTTTAGGGCACCCAATACTTTAGACCCTCAACTCGCACAGGCGATACCCTTGTAACCCATATTTCGGCTCTATCATATTACTAGATTGCTAGCAGGAGTAGGATTTCTCCAAAGCCGACGGATTCGAACCTGGGTAAACTTGTGTGCTCACCGTCCGGAATACCGTACGTCTTACACCCCTCTCTTCCGCACGCCTCGAGGACCCCCTCATGGCGTACTTGTCCTCAATCCGACGACAGTTGGGGTTATAGGCCGATTTACAACGAACAGTAAGACCCGATACATGTTTGGGAGATATGACCAAAAACTCGTCGTATTCGTGTTTTATGGCCATTTTCATGAGCTATTGCTCATGGTTTTGAGGTTCTAGGGCAATTTATAATGACCATAAGACCAGATACATGTTTGAGAGATATGACCAAAAACTCATTGTATTCGCGCTTTATGGCTGTTTTCAAGAGCTATTGCCTACAGTTTTGGGGTTACATGGTGATTTACAACGACTGTAAGACCTAATCCAAGTTTCAGAGATATGACCAAAAACTTGTCGTTTTCGTGTTTTATATTTGTTTTCATGAGCTATTGCTCACGGTTTTGGGGTTCTAGGGCGATTTACAATGACAGTAATACATGATACATGTTTGAGAGATATGACCAAAAAATCGCCGTATTCGTGTTTTATGGTTGTTTTCATGAGATATTGCCCACTGTTTTGGGGTTCTAGGGCGATTTACAACGACAGTAAGACCCGACAAAAGTTTGAGAGATATGATCAAAAGCTCGTCGTTTTCGTGGTTTATGGCCGTTTTAATGAGCTATTGCTCACGGTTTTGGGGTTCTAGGGCGATTTAAAATGACAGTAAGACTAGATACATGTTTGAGAGATATTACCAAAAACTTGTCGTATTCACGTTTTATGGCCGTTTTCATGAGCTATTGCCCACTGTTATGCGGTTCTAGGGCGATTTACAATGACCGCAAGACCCGATAAAATTTTGAGAGATTTGACCAAAAACTCGTTGTATTCGCGCTTTATGTCCGTTTTCATGAGATATTACCTACAGTTTTTGGGTTCCAGGGTGATTTACAATGACAGTTAGACCCAACACATGTTTTAGAGATATGACCAAAAAGTCGTCGCTTTCGTGTTTTATGGCCGTTTTCATGAGCTATTGCCCACAGTTTTGGGGTTCCAGGGCCATTAACAATGACCGTAAGACCCGATAAAAGTTTGAGAGATATGACCAAAAACTCATCGTATCTGTGCTTTATGGCCATTTTCATGAGCTATTACCAACTGTTTTGCGGTTCCAGGGCGATTTACAATGACAGTAAGACCCGATACAGTTTGAGAGATATGACCAAAAACTCGTCGTTTTCATTTTATGGCCGTTTTCATGAGCAATTGCTCACGGTTTTTGGTTTCTAGGTCCATTTACAACAACAGAAAGACCCGATACAAGTTTGAGAGATATAACAAAATACTCGCCGTATTCGTGTTTTATGGCTATTTTCATGAGCTACTACCCATAGTTTTGGGGTTCGAGGTCAATTTATAATGACCGTAGGACCCGATATAAGTTTGAGAGATATGACCAAAAATTCGTTGTATTCGTGCTTTATGGCCGTTTTCATGAGCTATTACCCACAGTTTTTGGGTTCCAGGGCGATTTACAATGACCGTAAGACCCGATACAAGTTTGAGAGATATGGCCAAAAACTCGTCGTTTTCATGTTTTATGGCCGGTTTCATGAGCTATTGCTCACGGTTTTGGGGTTACATGGTGATTTACAACGACTATGAGACTCGATACATGTTTGAGAGATAAACTTGTCGTATTCGCGCTTTACGGCTGTTTTCAAGAGCTATTGCCTACAGTTTTGGGGTTCCAGGGCGATTTACAATGACCGTAAGACCCGACAATTTTGAGAGATATGACCAAAAATTCGTCTTATTCGTGCTTTATGGCCATTTTCATAAGCTATTACCCACAGTTTTGGGTTTCTAGGGCGATTTACAATGACTAGAATACCCGATACAAGTTTGAGAGATATGGCCAAAAACTCGCCGTATTCGCGTTTCATGGCCATTTTATGATCTATTGCCCATAGTTTTGGGGGTCCAGGGCGATTTACAATGACCGTAAGACTAGATATAAGTTTGAGAGATATGAACAAAAACTCGTTGTATTCGCGCTTTATGGCCGTTCTCATGCCATATTACACATAGTTTTGGGGTTTCAGGGCGATTTACAAAGACCATAAGACCCGATACAAGTTTGATAGATATGACCCAAAACTCGTCGTTTTCGTGTTTTTTGGCCGTTTGCATGAGCTATTGCCCATAGTTTTGGGGTTCTAGGGACATTTACAATGAGCTAAGACCCAATACATGTTTGAGAGATATGACCAAAAACTCATCGTATTCACGCTTTATGGCTGTTTTCAAGAACTATTGCCTACAGTTTTCGGATTCTAGGGCGATTCACAATGACCGTAAGACCTGATACAAGTTTGAGAGATAAGACCAAAAACTCATCGTATTCGAGTTTTATGGCCGTTTTATGAGCCATTGCCCACAGTTTTCGAGTTCTGTGGCGATTTACAACGACAGTAAGACCCGATAAAAGTTTGAGAGATATGATAAAAAACTCGTCGTTTTCGTGTTTTATGGCCGTTTTCATGAGCTATTGCTCATAGTTTTGGGGTTCTTGGTCGATTTACAACAATAGGAAGACCTGATACAAGTTTGAGAGGTATGACCAAAAACTTGTCGTTTTCATGTTTTATGGCCGTTTTCATGAGCTATTACCCACAGTTTTCAGGTTCTAGGGCGATTTACAATAACCGTAAGACCCGATACAAGTTTGAGAGATATGTCCCAAAACTCATTGTATTCACATTGTATGGCTATTTTGATGAGCTATTGCCCATAGTTTTGGGGTTCTAGGGTGATTTACAACGATCGTAAGACCCGATACAAGTTTGAGAGATATGACCAAAAACTCGTTGTATTCGCGTTGTATGGCTGTTTTCATGAGCTATTGCCCACAATTTTGGGGTTCTACGGCGATTTGCAACGACAGTAAGACCCGATACATGTTTGAGAGATATGACCAAAAACTCGTCGTTTTCGTGTTTTATGGCCGTTTTCATGAGCTATTGCCTATAGTTTTGGGGTTCCAAGGTGATTTACAATGACAGTAAGACCCGATACAAGTTTGAGAGATATGACCAAAAACTTGTCGTATTCGCGTTTTATGGCTGTTTTCAAGAGCTATTGCCTACAGTTTTGGGGTTCCAGGGCGATTTACAATGACCGTAAGACCCGACAAGTTTGAGAGATATGACCAAAAACTCGTCGTATTCGTGCTTTATGGCCATTTTCATAAGCTATTACCCACAGTTTTGGGTTTCTAGGGCGATTTACAATGACTAGAATACCCGATACAAGTTTGAGAGATATTGCCAAAAACTCGCCGTATTCGCGTTTCATGGCCATTTTATGATCTATTGCCCATAGTTTTGGGGGTCCAGGGCGATTTACAATGACAGTAAGACTAGATATAAGTTTGAGAGATAAGAACAAAAAATCGTTGTATTCGCGCTTTATGGCCGTTCTCATGCCATATTACACACAGTTTTGGGGTTTCAGGGCGATTTACAAAGACCATAAGACCCGATTCAAGTTTGACAGATATGACCCAAAACTCGTCGTTTTCATGTTTTTTGGCCGTTTGCATGAGCTATTGCCCATAGTTTTGGGGTTCTAGGGATATTTACAATGACCGTAAGACCCGATACATGTTTGAGAGATATGACCAAAAACTCGTCGTATTCGCGCTTTATGGCCGTTTTCAAGAGTTATTGCCTACAGTTGTGGGGTTCCAAGGCGATTTACAATGACCGTAAGACCCGATACATGTTTGAGAGATATGACCAAAAACTCGTCGTATTCCCGCTTTATGGCCGTTTTCAAGAGTTATTGCCTACAGTTGTGGGGTTCCAAGGCGATTTACAATGAACGTAAGACCCGATACAGGTTTGAGAGATATGACCAAAAACTTGTCGTATTCGTGCTCTATGGCTGTATTCAAGAGCTATTGCCTACAGTTCTCGGGTTCTATGGCGATTACAATGACCATAAGACCCAATACAAGTTTGAGAGATATGACCAAAAACTCATCGTATTCGCGCTTTATGGCCGTTTTCATGAGCTATTACCCACAGTTTTGGTGTTCTATGGCGATTACAATGACCATAAGACCTGATACAAGTTTGAGAGATTTGACCAAAAACTCGTCGTATTCGAGTGTTTTATATCCGTTTTCATGAGCCATTGCCAACTGTTTTGGGGTTCTGGGGCGATTTACAATGACAGTAAGACCCCATAAAAGTTTGAGAGATATGATCAAAAACTCGTCGTTTTCGTGTTTTATGGCCGTTTTCATGAGCTATTGCTCATAGTATTAAGGGTTCTAGGGCGATTTACAACAACAGTAAGACTCGATACAAGTTTGAGAGATATGACCAAAAACTTGTCGTTTTCATGTTTTATGGCCGTTTTCATGAGCTATTACCCACAGTTTTCGGGTTCTTGGGCGATTTACAATGATAGTAAGACTCGATACAAGTTTGAGAGATATGACCAAAAACTCGTTGTATTCGCATTGTATTCGCGTTGTATGGCCATTTTCATGAGCTATTGCCCACAGTTTTGGGGTTCTAGGGCGATTTACAATGACAGTAAGACCCGATATATGTTTGAGGGAAATGAACAAAAACTCGTCGTATTCGCGATTTATGGCCGTTTTCATGAGCTATTACCCACATTTTGGGTTTCTAGGACGATTTACAATGACCATAATACCCGATACAAGTTTGAGAGATATGGCCAAAAACTCGCCGTATTCGCGTTTTATGGCCATTTTATGAGCTATTGCCCATAGTTTTGGGGTTCCAGGGCGATTTACAATGACCATAAGACCAGATATAAGTTTGAGAGATATGACCAAAAACTCGTTGTATTCACGCTTTATGGCCGTTCTCATAACCTATTACCCACAGTTTTGTGGTTTCAGGGTGATTTACAATCACCATAAGACCCGATACAAGTTTGAGAGATATGACGAAAAACTCGTCGTTTTCGTGTTTTTTGGCCGTTTTCATGAGCTATTGCCCACAATTTTGGGATTCTAGGGCGATTTACAACAACAGTAAGACCCGATACATGTTTGAGAGATATGACCAAAAACTCACCGTTTTCGTGTTTTATGGCCGTTTTCATGAGCTATTGCCTATAGTTTTGGGGTGCAAGGTGATTTACAATGACCGTAAGACCCGATACAAGTTTGAGAGATATGACCAAAACTTATTGTATTCGTGCTTTATGGATGTATTCAAGAGCTATTGCCTACAGTTTTGGTTTCTAGGGTGATTTACAGTAACCGTAAGACCCGATACAAGTTTGAGAGATATGACCAAAAACGCGTCGTATTCGCGCTTTATGGCCGTTTTCATGACCAATTGCCCAAAATTTTGGGGTTCTATGGCGATTACAATGACCGTAAGACCCGATACAAGTTTGAGAGATATGACCAAAAACTCATCGTATTCATGCTTTATGGCTGTTTTCAAGAGCTATTGCTTTATAATGACCGTAAGACCCGATAGAAGTTTGAGAGATATGACCAATAACTCGTCGTATTCGAGTTTTATGGCCGTTTTATGAGCCATTGCCCACAGTTTTGGGGTTCTGGGGCGATTTACAAAGACAGTAAGACCCGATAAAGGTTTGAGAGATATGATCAAAAACTCGTCGTTTTCTTGTTTTATGGCCGTTGTCATGAGCTATTGCTCATAGTTTTGGGGTTCTAGGTCGATTTACAACAATAGTAAGACCCGATAGAAGTTTGAGAGATATGACCAAAAACTCGTTGTATTCGCGTTGTACAGCTATTTTCATGAGCTATTGCCCACAGTTTAGGGGTTCTAGGGTGATTTACAACGACAGTAAGACCCTATACATGTTTGGGAGATATGAACAAAAACTCGTCGTATTCGCGCTTTATGGTCGTTTTCGTGTTTGATGGCCGTTTTCATGAGCTATTGTCCATTGTTTTAGGGTTCTAGGGCGATTCACAACGACCATAACACCCGATACATGTTTGAGAGATATGACCAAAAACTCGTCGTATTCGCGCTTTATGGCCGTTTTCAAGAGCTATTGCCTACAGTTTTGGGGTTCCAAGGCGATTTACAATGATCATAAGACCCGATACAAGTTTGAGAGATATGACCAAAAACTTACCGTATTCGTGCTTTATGGCTGTATTCACGAGCTATTGCCTACAGTTTTGGGTTCTAGGGTGAATTACAATGACCGTAAGATCTGATACAAGTTTGAGAGATATGACCAAAAACTCGTCGTATTCGTGCTTTATGGCCGTTTTTATGAGCTATTGCCCACAGTTTTGGGGTTCTATGGCATTACAATGACCGTAAGACCCGATACAAGTTTGAGATATGACCAAAAACTCATTGTTTTCACGCTTTATGGCTGTTTTCATGAGCTACTGCCTACAGTTTTGGGGTTCCAGGGCGATTTACAATGTCCGTTAGACCCGATACAAGTTTCAGAGATATGATGAAAAACTCGTCGTATTTGAATTTTATGGCCGTTTTATGAGCCATTGCCCACAGTTTTGGGGTTCTGGGGCGATTTTCAACGACTGTAAGACCCGATAAAAGTTTGAGAGATATGATCAAAAACTCGTCTTTTTCGTTTTTATGGCCATTTTCATGAGCTATTGCTCATAGTTTTGGGGTTCTAGGTCGATTTACAATAACAGTAAGACCCGATACAAGTTTGAGAGATATCTCCAAAAACTTGTCGATTTCATGTTTTATGGCCGTTTTCATGAGCTATTACCCACAGTTTTCAGGTTCTAGGGCGATTATAATGACTGTAAGACCTGATACAAGTTTGAGAGATATGACCAAAAGGTCGTTGTATTCACATTGTAGGGCTATTTTCATTAGCTATTGCACACAGTTTTGGGGTTCTAGGGTGATTTACAACGACAGTAAGACCCGATACATGTTTGGGAGATATGAACAAAAACTCGTCGTATTCGCGCTTTATGGCTGTTTTCATGAGCTATTACCCACAGTTTTGGGGATCTAGGGCGATTTACAACGACAGTAAGACCCGATACATGTTTGAGAGATATGACGAAAAACTCGCCGTTTTCGTGTTTTATGGCCGTTTTCATGAGCTATTGCCCATAGTTTTGGGATTCTAGGGCGATTTACAAGGACCGTATGACCCGATACATGTCTGAGAGATATGACCAAAAACTCGTCGTATTCGTGCTTTATGGCTGTTTTCAAGAGCTATTGCCTACATTTTTGGGGTTCCAAGGCGATTTACAATTACCGTAAGACCCGATATAAGTTTGAGAGATATGACCAAAAACTTGTCGTATTCACGCTTTATGGTTGTTTTCAAGAGCTATTGCCCACAGTTTTGGGGTTCTAGGGCGATTTACAATGACCGTAAGACCCGATACAAGTTTGAGAGATATGACCAAAAACTCGTCGTATTCGCGCTTTCTGGCTGTTTTTAGGAGCTATTACCCATCGTTTTGGGTTTCTAGGGCGATTTACAATGACCATAATACCCGATACAAGTTTGAGAGATATGGCCAAAATTTCGCCGTATTCGCGTTTTATGGCCATTTTATGAGCTATTCCCCATAGTTTTGGGGTTCCAGGGCAATTTATAATGACCGTAAGACCAGATATAAGTTTGAGAGATATGACCAAAAACTCGTTGTATTCGCGCTTTATGGCCATTCTCATGAGCTATTACCCACAGTTTTGGGGTTTCAGGGTGATTTACAATGACCATAAGACCCGATACAAGTTTGAGAGATATGACGAAAAACTCGTCGTTTTCGTGTTTTATGTCCGTTTTCATGAGCTATTGCCCACAATTTTGGGATTCTAGGGCGATTTACAACGACAGTAAGACCCGATACATGTTTGAGAGATATGACCAAAAACTTGTCGTTTTCGTGTTTTATGGATGTTTTTGTGAGCTATATTGCCCACTGTTTTGCGGTTATAGGGTGATTTACAATGACCGTAAGACCCGATACATGTTTGAGAGACATGACCAAAAACTCGTTGTATTCGTGATTTATGGCCGTTTTCATGAGCTATTGCCCATAGTTTTGGGGTTCTAGGGCGATTTACAACGACCGTAAGACCCGATACATGTTTGAGAGATATGACCAAAAACTCGTCGTATTCGCGCTTTATGGCCGTTTTCAAGAGCTATTGCCTACAGTTTTGGGGTTCCAAAGCGATTTACAATGACCGTAAGACCCGATACAAGTTTGAGAGATATGCCCAAAAACTCGTCGTATTCGTGCTTTATGGCCATTTTCATAAGCTATTACCCACAGTTTTGGGTTTCTAGGGCGATTTACAATGACTAGAATACCCGATACAAGTTTGAGAGATACGGCCAAAAACTCGCCGTATTCGCGTTTCATGGCCATTTTATGATCTATTGCCCATAGTTTTGGGGGTCCAGGGTGATTTACAATGACCGTAAGACTAGATATAAGTTTGAGAGATATGAAGGAAAACTCGTTGTATTCGCGCTTTATGGCCGTTCTCATGCCATATTACACACAGTTTTGGGGTTTCAGGGCGATTTACAAAGACCATAAGACCCGATACAAGTTTGACAGATATGACCCAAAACTCGTCGTTTTCGTGTTTGTTGGCCGTTTGCATGAGCTATTGCCCATAGTTTTGGGGTTCTAGGGATATTTACAATGACCGTAAGACCCGATACATGTTTGAGAGATATGACCAAAAACTCGTCGTATTCGCGATTTATGGATGTATTCAAGAGCTATTACCTATAGTTTGGGGTTCTAGGGTGATTTACAATGACTGTAAGACCCGAGACAAATTTGAGAGATATGACCAAAAACTCATCGTATTCGCGCTTTATGGCCGTTTTCATGAGCTATTACCCACAGTTTTGGTGTTCTATGGCGATTACAATGACCATAAGACCTGATACAAGTTTGAGAGATTTGACGAAAAACTCGTCGAATTCGAGTGTTTTATATCCGTTTTCATGAGCCATTGCCCACTGTTTTGGGGTTCTGGGGCGATTTACAATGATAGTAAGACCCCATAAAAGTTTGAGAGTTATGATCAAAAACTCGTCGTTTTCGTGTTTTATGGCCGTTTTCATGAGCTATTGCTCATAGTATTACGGGTTCTAGGGCGATTTACAACAACAGTAAGACCCAATACAAGTTTGAGAGATATGACCAAAAACTTGTCGTTTTCATGTTTTATGGCCGTTTTCATGAGCTATTACCCACAGTTTTCGGGTTCTAGGGCGATTTACAATGACCGTAAGACTCGATACAAGTTTGAGAGATATGACCAAAAACTCGTTGTATTCGCGTTGTATGGCCATTTTCATGAGCTATTACCCACAGTTTTGGGGTTCTAGGGCGATTTACAATGACCATAATACCCGATACAAGTTTGAGAGATATGGCCAAAAACTCGCCGTATTCGCGGTTTATGGCCATTTTATGAGCTATTGCCCATAGTTTTGGGGTTCTAGGGCGATTTACAATGACCATAAGACCAGTTATAAGTTTGAGAGATATGACCAAAAACTCGTTGTATTCGCGCTTTATGGTCGTTCTCATAAGCTATTACCCATAGTTTTGTGGTTTCAGGGTTATCTACAATGACCATAAGACCCTATACAAGTTTGAGAGATATGATGAAAAACTCGTCGTTTTCGTGTTTTTTGGCCGTTTTCATGAGCTATTGCCGACAATTTTGGGATTCTAGGTCGATTTACAACAACAATAAGACCCGATACATGTTTGAGAGATATGACCAAAAACTCACCGTTTTCGTGTTTTATGGCCGTTTTCATGAGCTATTGCCTATAGTTTTGGGGTTCCAAGGCGATTTACAATGACCGTAAGACCCGATACAAGTTTGAGAGATATGACCAAAACTTATCGTATTCGTGCTTTATGGATGTATTCAAGAGCTATTGGCTACAGTTTTGGTTTCTAGGGTGATTTACAATAACCGTAAGACCCGATACAAGTTTGAGAGATATGACCAAAAACGCGTCGTATTCGCGCTTTATGGCCGTTTTCATGAGCAATTGCCCAAAGTTTTGGGGTTCTATGGCGATTACAATGACCGTAAGACCCGATACAAGTTTGAGAAATATGACCAAAAACTCATCGTATTCATGCTTTATGGCTGTTTTCAAGAGCTATTGCCTACAGTTTTGGGGTTCCAGGGCGATTTATAATGACCGTAAGACCCGATACAAGTTTGATAGGTATGACCAAAAACTCCTCGTATTCGCGTTTTATGGCCGTTTTATGAGCCATTGCCCACAGTTTTGGGGTTCTGGGGCGATTTACAACGACAGTAAGACCCGATAAAAGTTTGAGAGATATGATCAAGAACTCATCGTTTTCTTGTTTTATGGCCGTTTTCATGAGCTATTGCTCATAGTTTTGGGGTTCTAGGTCGATTTACAACAATAGTAAGACCCGATAGAAGTTTGAGAGATATGACCAAAAACTCGTTGTATTCGCGTTGTATAGCTATTTTCATGAGATATTGCCCATAGTTTGGGGGTTCTAGGGTGATTTACAACGACAGTAAGACCCGATACATGTTTGGGAGATATGAACAAAAACTCGTCGTATTCGTGCTTTATGGCCGTTTTCATGAGCTATTACCCAAAGTTTTGGGTTTCTAGGGCGATTTACAATGACCATAATACCCTATACAAGTTTGAGAGATATGGCCAAAAACTCGCCGTATTCCCGTTTTATGGCCATTTTATGAGCTATTGCCCATAGTTTTGGGGTTCCAGGGCGAGTTAGAATGGCCGTAAGACCCGATACAAGTTTGAGAGATATGACCAAAAACTTGTCGTATTCGCGCTTTATTGTTGTTTTCAAGAGCTATTGCCTACAGTTTTGGGTTCCAGGGCGATTTACAATGAACGTAAGACCCGATACTAGTTTGAGAGATATGACCAAAAACTCGTCGTATTCATGCTTTCTGGCCGTTTTCATGAGCTATTACCCACAGTTTTGGGTTTCTAGGGCAATTTACAATGACCATAAAACACGATACAAGTTTGAGAGATATGGCCAAAAACTCGTCGTATTCGCGTTTTATGGCCATTTTATGAGCTATTGCCCATAGTTTTGGGGTTTTAGGGCGATTTACAATGACCGTAAGACCAGATATAAGTTTGAGAGATATGAAAAAAAACTCGTTGTATTCGCGCTTTAGGGCCGTTCTCATGTGATATTACCCACGGTTTTGGGGTTGTAGGGCGATTTACAATGACCATAAGACCCGATACAAGTTTGAGAGATATGACCAAAAACTAGTCGTTTTCGTGTTTTTGGCCGTATTCATGAGCTATTGCCCACAATTTTGGGATTCTAGGGCGATTTACAACTACAGTAAGACCCGATACATGTTTGAGAGATATGACCAAAAACTCATCGTTTTCGTGTTTTATGGCCGTTTTTCATGAGCTATTGCCCATAGTTTTGTTGTTATAGGGCGATTTACAACGACCGTAAGACCCATTACATGTTTGAGAGATATGACCAAAAACTCGTCGTATTCGCGCTTTATGGCCGTTTTCAAGAGCTATTGCCCACAGTTTTGGGGTTCCAAGGCGATTTACAATGACTATAAGACCTGATACAAGTTTGAGAGATATGACCAAAAACTTGTCGTATTCGTGCTCTATGGCTGTATTCAAGAGCTATTGCCTACAGTTATGGGTTCTAGGGTGATTTACAATGACTGTAAGACACGAGACAAGTTTGAGAGATATGAGCAAAAACTCGTCGTATTCGCGCTTTATGGCCGTTTTCATTAGCTATTACCCACAGTTCTGGGTTCTATGGAGATTACAATGACCATAAGACCCGATACAAGTTTGAGAGATATGACCAACAACTCATCATATTCACGCTTTATGGCTGTTTTCAAGAGCTTTTGCCTACAGTTTGGGATTCCAGGGTGATTTACAATGACCGTAAGACCAGATACAAGTTTGAGAGATATGACCAAAAACTCGTCGTATTCGAGTTTTATGGCCGTTTTATGAGCCATTGCCCACAGTTTTCGGGTTCTGTTGCGATTTACAACGATAGTAAGACCCGATATAAGTTTGAGAGATATGATAAAAAAACTCATCGTTTTCGTGTTTTATGGCCGTTTTCATGAGCTATTGCTCATAGTTTTGGGGTTCTAGGTCGATTTACAACAATAGTAAGACCTGATACAAGTTTGAGAGATATGACCAAAAACTTGTCGTTTTCATGTTTTATGGCCGTTTTCATGAGCTATTACCCACAGTTTTCAGGTTCTAGGGCGATTTACAATGACCGTAAGACCCGATACAAGTTTGAGAGATATGACCAAAAACTCGTTGTATTCACGTTGTATGGCTATTTTAATGAGCTATTGCCCATAGTTTTGGGGTTCTAGGGTGATTTACAACGATAGTAAGACCCGATACAAGTTTGAGAGATATGACCAAAAACTCGTTGTATTCGCGTTGTCTGGCTGTTTTCATGAGCTATTGCCCACAATTTTGGGGGTTCTACGGCGATTTACAACGACAGTAAGACCTGATACATGTTTGAGAGATATGACCAAAAACTCGTCGTTTTCGTGTTTTATGGCCGTTTTCATGAGCTATTGCCCATAGTTTTGGCGTTCTAGGGCGATTTACAACGACCGTAAGACCCGATACATGTTTGAGAGATATGACCAAAAACTCGTCGTATTCGCGCGTTATGGCTGTTTTCAAGAGCTATTGCCTACAGTTTTGGGGGTTCCAAGGCGATTTACAATGACAGTAAGACCCGATACAAGTTTGAGAGATTTGACAAAAAACTCGTCGTATTCGAGTGTTTTATATCCGTTTTCATGAGCCATTCCCCACTGTTTTGGGGTTCTGGGGCGATTTACAATGATAGTAAGACCCCATAAAAGTTTGAGAGTTATGATCAAAAACTCGTTGTTTTCGTGTTTTATGGCCGTTTTCATGAGCTATTGCTCATAGTATTACGGGTTCTAGGGCGATTTACAATGACCGTAAGACCCGATACAAGTTTGAGAGATATGACCAAAAACTTGTCGTTTTCATGTTTTATGGCCGTTTTCATGAGCTATTACCCACAGTTTTCGGGTTCTAGGGCGATTTACAATGACCGTAAGACTCGATACAAGTTTGAGAGATATGACCAAAAACTCGTTGTATTCGCGTTGTATGGCCATTTTCATGAGCTATTACCCACAGTTTTGGGGTTCCAGGGCGATTTACAATGACTGTAAGACCCGATACATGTTTGAGGGAAATGAACAAAAACTCGTCGTATTCGCGCTTTATGACCGTTTTCATGAGCTATTACCCACAGTTTTGGGTTTCTAGGGCGATTTACAATGACCATAATACCCGATACAAGTTTGAGAGATATGGCCAAAAAACTCGCCGTATTCGCGGTTTATGGCCATTTTATGAGCTATTGCCCATAGTTTTGGGGTTCCAGGGCGATTTACAATGACCATAAGACCAGTTATAAGTTTGAGAGATATGACCAAAAACTCGTTGTATTCGCGCTTTATGGCCGTTCTCATAAGCTATTACCCACAGTTTTGTGGTTTAAGGGTGATCTACAATGACCATAAGACCCTATACAAGTTTGAGAGATATGACGAAAAACTCGTCGTTTTCGTGTTTTTTGGCCGTTTTCATGAGCTATTGCCCACAATTTTGGGATTCTAGGCCGATTTACAACAACAATAAGACCCGATACATGTTTGAGAGATATGACCAAAACTCACCGTTTTCGTGTTTTATGGCCGTTTCATGAGCTATTGCCTATAGTTTTGGGGTTCCAAGGCGATTTACAATGACCGTAAGACCCGATACAAGTTTGAGAGATATGACCAAAACTTATCGTATTCGTGCTTTAGGGATGTATTCAAGAGCTATTGGCTACAGTTTTGGTTTCTAGGGTGATTTACAATAACTGTAAGACCCGATACAAGTTGGAGAGATATGACCAAAACGCGTCGTATTCGCGCTTTATGGCCGTTTTCATGAGCAATTGCCCAAAGTTTTGGGGTTCTATGGCGATTACAATGACCGTAAGACCCGATACAAGTTTGAGAGATATGACCAAAAACTCATCGTATTTAGCTTTATGGATGTTTTCAAGAGCTATTGCCTACAGTTTTGGGGTTCCAGGGCGATTTATAATGACCGTAAGACCCGATACAAGTTTGATAGATATGACCAAAAACTCCTCATATTCGAGTTTTATGGCCGTTTAATGAGCCATTGCCCACAGTTTTGGGGTTCTGGGGCGATTTACAACGACAATAAGACCCAATAAAAGTTTGAGAGGTATGATCAAAAACTCGTCGTTTTCTTGTTTTATGGCCGTTTTCATGAGCTATTGCTCGTAGTTTTGGGGTTCTAGGTCGATTTACAACAACAGTAAGACCCCATAGAAGTTTGAGAGATATGACCAAAAACTCGTTGTATTTGCGTTGTATAGCTATTTTCATGAGCTATTGCCCACAGTTTAGGGGTTCTAGGGTGATTTACAACGACAGTAAGACCCGATACATGTTTGGGAGATATGAACCAAAACTCGTCGTATTCGTGCTTTATGGCCGTTTTCATGAGCTATTACCCACAGTTTTGGGTTTCTAGGGAGATTTACAATGACCATAATACCCTATTCAAGTTTGAGAGATATGGCCAAAAACTCGCCGTATTCCCGTTTTATGGCCATTTTATGAGCTATTGCCCATAGTTTTGGGGTTCCAGGGCGAGTTAGAATGACCGTAAGACCCGATACAAGTTTTGAGAGATATGACCAAAAACTTGTCGTATTCACGCTTTATTGTTGTTTTCAAGAGCTATTGCCTACAGTTTTGGGGTCTCTAGGGCGATTTACAATGAACGTAAGACCCGATACTAGTTTGAGAGATATGACCAAAAACTCGTCGTATTCATGCTTTCTCTGGCCGTTTCATGAGCTATTACCCACAGTTTTGGGTTTCTAGGGAGATTTACAATGACCATAAACACGATACAAGTTTGAGAGATATGGCCAAAAACCGTCGTATTCGCGTTTTATGGCCATTTTTATGAGCGCCCATAGTTTTGGGGTTTTAGGGCGGATTTACAGCGACCGTAAGACAGATATAGTTTGAGAGTTATGAACAAAAACTCGTTGTATTCGCGCTTTAGGGCCGTTTTCATGTGATATTACCCACGGTTTTTGGGTTTTAGGGCGATTTACAATGACCAAAGACCCGATACAAGTTTGAGAGATATGACCAAAAACTCGTCGTTTTTCGTGTTATTGGCCGTATTCATGAGCTATTGCCCACAATTTTGGGATTCTAGGGCGATTTACA